>JBBBDQ010002186.1:397500-562500 GCA_037127315.1 Ascarosepion bandense
AATGCCTCTAATTCTTCGTTTGCAAACTTTTTCGATGCACTACAACATTCTTTATCTTCAACATCAAAAGCCTTATTTTTGAAGCATCTGAACCAATCTTTCCATGTTGTTTCTGATAAAGCATGCTTGCTGTAAGTCTCAACAAGAATTCGGTGTACTTAGCTCCAGATTTCTTTTGAATAAATTAGTGCAGTAAAATTCCCCATAAGTACACTTTCTTTGGCATGAAACTTAACATGCTTAACACTATGAAAAAGAAAGTTGTTTATACTTTAACAAAATCCTTATAGATGCATTACATTTTGACACTACATACACTCAGTTCTTCGAACGGCATCTGTTGTAAAACAGCAAGAACTTATTCAAAGTCCTAATAGAAAGATGTTCACATAATTTCCAGTCATGCCTGACATCTGAGAGGTTTAAATTTTTTATCCTATATCTATAGCACGATGTATGTCCACCTACATAACTATTTAGTATTAAGTTTGATCCTCACTAGGTGCTGCATGCAATATTCTGCCTTAAATCCCTTAACAAACATTGATTTTATAAAAATCATCTAACCTAACTTTGCATAAGTATTGAGCAGTGATTTCAATCCTCACTGGGTGCCCTATACAATATTCCACATTAAATAATCTAACAAATGTTGGTGTAAAATTAACTAACTTACTGAGTAGTGAGTTTGATCCTCACTAGGTGTTTTATACAGAATTGAACAGTAACTAACCTAACAAGGGTTGATGTATTTTAAGATTGACCAACCTAATATTTTGCTTTCTCTTTTTACAAAAAAAGAGGGGAAGTCGTAGAGAGCCATGATCATCTCTTATAAAGGGAAATGACACTGTTATCATATAATTACAAACGAATGAAATTTCTGAATTGTTTACATGATTGTTACATTTTGTTTTATATTTCTCTTTCTACAAAAAAAGGGAGAAGATGTGGAGGGCAATGATCGTCTCTTCTAAAGGGAAATGACACTCCGTTATTATCATATAATTACAAACGAATGGAAGTTCTGAATTGTTTGCATGCTTGTTTCGTTCCATTTTTTCTTTTCTCTTTATACAAAAACAAACAAGAAATAAATATAAAAACCAAGCGGACAAACAAACAAAAGAAAAAAAAAACTACAAATCATTTAAGTTGATGATTCACTGTGACTTTTATTTTACTTTCGTTCCCACGGGGCGGGTCAAGGTGGTGTATCTTTGCTGCATTTCCTTTTGATTAGTAAAAAAAAAAAACGAAAAACATGTGTGAAAAGACATTTTTATCGCAAACAGAGTAGCTTTGAACAAAAGTAACTGAAGGCTGGAAAAGAAATCTTACTTGCTATCAACACCATTGTCATCCACTCATCAAACATTCACACCCTTAAAAAATAGTGTTTTACCATGGAGATCATGTGACAGCAAGTCCCACAACAATCCAATATTTTCCTCAGTCTGGTTGACTTATTAAATTCTGATAAAATATAAGAACAGAAGCTACACTTTGATCTTAGATTTTTTTTTTAAAATAATTGTTTCATCCCAATCAAGGCAATACTGCCACTGGTGTGCAGAGGGTTATGTAAAAGGTGAGTGACCAGGAACAGGTCACAGGAGGTGTCAGAGAATGGGTAAGAGAAGGATGGGAGCACTGTTATGAAGAGAGCTGCATGAGAGTAGAGTGGAAAGGTAGATGGTAGCAGACGTCTTCGGATGGCTGCTCTGCAACTCTATAACACTGTCAGCTCTCTGCTTCCGAGCAGAGAGCACAAACCCAGTCGTGGTTCCGCCGAAGGGTAGAACCACGACTCGGTAAAAATAGACAGACATATTTTTGGCCCGGCTATATGGCTGGGAATTCCCACATTAAAATGACCATGTGTCACATCCGGGCTTGCGTGGGAAGCCTAGTAAATACAGTAGAGTGGAAAGGGAGAAGAATAAGATACTGCCACTGGTGTGCAGAGGGTTATGTAAAAGGTGAGTGACCAGGAACAGGTCACAGGAGGTGTCAGAGAATGGGTAAGAGAAGAATGGGAGCACTGTTGTGAAGAGAGCTGCATGAGAGTAGAGTGGAAAGGGAGAAGAATAAGATACAGGCGATGTCAGGGAAAGGATGAGAGTCAAAGAGATAAGAGATGACAATAGACATTGCATTGAAACTCTTGGAGATTGTAGCTATCAGGGAAGCAAGTATACAGAAGGGAGTTCCACAGGAGGGAAGCGCGAGAAGAGTTTGCTAGAGTAGAAGTTGTGATTACATTTGATTGGTTTCACTGTAAAAAGGTGGAAGCTAGGTGCGAGTCTAGTAGCATGGGTAAATTTATGCAGAGCGGGGCACCAAGGAGCTAAGCTCGTAGGAGCTGAATCTGTGAAAGTATTTGTAGAAGAGAGAGAGGGAAGCCACGTCACGCTGATGAGAAAGTGACTGGAGTCTACCTACTAGGTTGGGATCGATTACATTCAAAATTCTTCTTTGAATTGAGAAAAAAGTTTGCCTGCTTGAAGACTTAACAGAAACTATATTTTATAACATCACTCAATAAGTCCTGGGCCTGGCATATAGATGGCACTACTAATAAAATATCCATATGATTTTTCTGAAGTACTAACCTTCAAATGGCACATGACAAAATTTGGGCCTAATCGGATTATTAGTTTACAAATTACAGTTATTTAAGTGAAGCTACTGAATTTTGCGTGTTGATAAAGCATTGCTTTCTGATGGGAAAAAAATGCTGTTCAAGCTAAGCCGTGGTTTGATAAGTGTTATTCAGACTCTGCACTGTCGGAAACAATGGTTAAGAGGTGGTATGCAGACTTTAAATGCAGTCATGCATTATTGGTGCGTTTGAAGGAAGAAATCACAAAAAACAACCACAAATGAAGAAGAAAAAAGTGATTTTTCACCAAGACAACGTACCGTGTCACAAGTCGATCACAACGATGGCAAAATTACATGAATTGCACTTTGAATTGCTTCCGCATCCACCCTATTCTCCAGATCTGGCCCCCAGCAACTACTGGCTGTTTTCAGATCTCAAAAGAATGCTCCAAAGAAAGAGATTTGGCTCCAAGGAAGAAGTGATATCAGAAACTGAGGCGTATTTTGAGGTCAAAGACAAATCGTTCTAGAAAAATAGGCATCAAATTGTTAGAATCAGTGTATCACCCTAGAAGGAGATTCTGTTAATTAAGTCAAATTTTGCCTAAAAGTTGTTTTATTAGTTAGGCCCTGGATTTGTTGAGTAATGTGTGAGTCATTTGTCACCTCTTGCTCACAGAATGTGACACAAGGTCAATTTAATGGTACTAGGACATTTGTGTACTAGACAATTTTTTTTTTAAAGGCAATTTTGAAAACAAAAAAAAAAGAAGAGCATAGGTCGTTATCACAAGTTTAAAAAAAAAGAAATAATAATTATAAAAAAAACAAGTTTATTTTTGTTATAAATGCAAATACAGGTTAACAGTGTTTTAAAAATATTGAAAATTATTGCAGTAATTACATCATCTTGTTGCCACTTGAATGACATTTCGGCCATTGTACACTCTAGCCTTCTTCAGATGCTAGGAATTTTGAACTAAACCCTTTGTTACAATCACTGGTGTATATGACCTCCATTTCTTGCCTCTTCTGGAAGAGTTATCTCCCTCTAACCCTGTAAGTTACTTGTTCACTGCCGCTGTAGCCTGGTATGGAACTCACCACTCTTTGGATCAATGAACTTAATCAACATCTTTATTCACTGGGTCATAAAGGACAATAACAGATGATTTTTTGGGACTTATAAACCTAATGTCTGAAAATCTGCTTTCAATAGTAACAAAAAAAAAAAAGAAAATTTTAGCATTGTTTAATTTGATAGGCTTTTAATTGCTTCAATAAATAATATATATTAAGGACATTATAGTCTGAAGAAAAAAATTTTCAATTAATAATGAAATTTTAAATGAATTGTTTTTATTTTTTTAAATTATAATAATTTATAATGTTTAAAAAATATTTTAAAAGTACTTTAAAAATTTGTTAGTGTTAGTTATTAAATGAAGACTATATTAACTAATCAAAACCTGAAAAGTTTAATAAAAATCATTAAGCCATAGTATTTTTAAAATAATTTTTAATTTGTGTATTTGAAGTTCTTTTTTGTATGATAATTGCTGTGTATGAATTAAAAGGTCATGTGTTTCATGGTTTCTTCCCTTGGCAAGAAAAATTTTGGACAATTCTGTCACTTGTGATCACCATAGACACATAGCTTATCATGCATCTGGCTGTCGTCACATGTCAAATCATATGGGAGAGGTCAGAAAGATCAACATTCTGTGATTAAGAAGTAGTTTTATTCTAAATTTCATAGTATAAATAAGTAATACTTATGTAAATCAAATTAATTTAGCATTAAATTTACTAATTTTTCAAAAATAATGTGTCACAGATGTGTATTTTATTTTTGCATGAATTTTAAAAATGAGAATTAACTTTTGTTCACAAATGTGTTGACCACTTAAAAATGGCCGAAAAATTGAATATTAAAAAAAAGTTAAAAAACTTTAGATTCCAATCAAAATAATTTGTTTGAAATACACCAGAGTATTTTGCTTACTGGAAATAGTAAATTGAATCATTTCGCTTTCAAATGAAACTAAAATAAGTTTCAAGAAAACCATTTTATTTTTAAAAATTCAATCTAAAATTTCGATATAAAAAATGACTGGAGGTACCTAAAATCATTCTCTTGGATTTCTGTTGTCCCTTGAGGAAGTCGCTTCTGATCATATGTTTTTGGGGTGAATACTTGACTTGAAGACGTCAAGATTATAAGAATTAGTAAAGCGTTCATTCTGGAGTCTGTTCCACAGGGGTTCTGAATAAGAAGCTGGAACATTTTTTTTAAAAAAATAGCCAGTTGTTCATCATACAAAACTTAACCTCACCAGCGTCTTTTTTCTTGTTGGACTGATCTTGTTTGTAAGCTGTTATCTATAATCTTTATATCTAAACTTATTTATGAATGGAATTTTGTGTGTGTCTGTCTGTCTGTCTGTGTGTGTGTGTGTGTGTGTGTGTGTCCATTACCTATAGACTCCGAAATGGCCAAATCAATTTTCTTGAAAATTTACACAGTTGTACAATAAGCGTCAGTGAGTGTTCTTAGCTAGGTTTTGTGTTGAGGTACACCCAATAAATATCAAATCGATAATCGAAAAAATCTGGTTATAGAAGGAGTGGTCCGATTTTAATAAAATTTCATACACTCATAGACAAAGACATAAGAAACAATATTCAGAAGTTTCAAGGTTGCAGTTCTTACAATTGTGCAGAAAATCGATTATATATATATATATATATATATATATAAAAGGCAAGATATTTGTGTGTGTGTCTGTTTATCTGCCTGTATGTCTGTATTTTTTTCAGCCCTTTTATTTTAGTTTTTGCTTCAGGTTTGGCTCTAAGTAGGTATAATTGTAGTTCTTAGTCTCAGCCATGATACCATTTACTCAGAGGACTTATTTAGCCTTCAAAATTCAGTTTACGATGAAAAAACTTATTTGATATTGATACCAGGAAATCAAAATTTGACTTACATCCATTCATTTTTCTTTCAGTCTACGGTTTCGCTTTAATTGGAAACAACTATTGCTTTTTAGTCTTTCATGCCAACGTCCAAAGAGTCTGAACTCCAGGACCATGGATTAGTTTTAAAGCTTTCATTACGCCCAAGCAACACCGGGCGATACTACTAGTAAAACATAAACCTTAGATTTGTCATTTTCCTTTCCTTGCTGATGTAAATTCTGTTTTTTATATCTTTCTTAATCTGTTATCCTGACCATTTGTACACATTCTCAGAATCCATCTGTAGCACTTAATTTCAGTTCCCTATTGCTGTCCAACATTCTTTTCTTTGTTTCTAAAGACACTCGTCTGTAGAATTACATCTCTATCGCTACGTGTCTCTTCTTCATCTGTGGGGAGATTACTCTGTATACACTGGTATATAAAAAGACTGGTATTATGTTACAGTTCAGGACTGCCAATAATTCTTTTTTATATAGTAAGGTTCACCCTGTAAAAGGCTACGAGTCTCCATGAGGTAAAGGTTTATGCTAGGAAGCAGTTTGTACGGATAGTAGAGGAAGATAATGGTTAACCCTAGACTTGAACAGGCTAAGATTATAGTAATCAGGGAAACACCCTTTTAGGAATCTGTTACATTAGGAGACAGTTTAAGCAGGTAGGAAAGGAAGACAATGATTAACCCTAGACTTGAACAAATTAAGATTGTAGTGATCAGGGAAACACCCTCTTAGAAATTTGTTACATTAGGGGAATGTTAAAACAAATAGGAGGGGAAGATAATGATTAACCCTAGACATGAACAGGCTAAGATTGTAGTGATCAGGGAAACACCCTCTAGGGAATCTGTTACATAAAGAGACAGTTTAAACAAATAGGAGGGGAAGACAATGATTAACTGCTGGTATGAAATACGACTAAGAAATTGAGTCAGACAAGTGCAGTCCAATAACAATGAAGAAAACAGTTTGCGTAAATACATAACCTCTGGAATTGTCTGCTAAACACATTTTGTAAAAACAGTCAGTCTACTACCTCAAAAAGTGAAGAATTAAAAAATGAACTAAAAACAAATTTGCGGATGTCTTCTCAGGAGACCTGGGAAAGTGTACCAAGATAAAAGCAAAATTCCAATTGAAAGATAACGTAAAACCAGTTTTCAGAAAGAAAAGAAACGTGCCATTTGCTGCCATAGAACAGATCGACAGGGAATTGGACAGGTTAGTCGACTCACAAATATTAACAAAAGTAAATTTCTCTGAATGGGCAGCGCCTGTGGTCTATGTCAAGAAGAAAACTAATCAAATTAGAGTCCGTGCAGACTTCTTGACTGGTTTAATCGCAACTCTCAAAGACCACCATTATCCTTTGCCTAGCCCGGAAGAAGTTCTTAACCGATTAAACGCAGGTCAAATATTCTCGAAGATCGATTTGTCGGATGCGTACCTTCAAATCGAGGTAGATAATGAATGCTCAAAGCTGCTATGCATCAACACGCCTAGGGGACTATTTAATAGGTTAGCCTTTGGCATAAAGGTTGCCCCGGCCATATTCCAACAAACAATGGACACGATGTTGGGGGACCTTGAATATACGACCGCTTATTTGGACGACATACTAGTCCCAAGCGAGTCAGTTGAAGAGCATAAAGAAGACATCAAGAGTGTATTTGGGAAGATAAAAGAATAAGGCTTCAGAGTGAAAGAGTCAAAATCTGAGTTCTTTCTTTCTCAAATAAAATATCGAGGGTTTATAATAGACGAAGAAGGGCGACGTCCCGACTCAGAGAGAATCAAAGCCATTAAACAGATGCCTGCCCCACACGATGTCCAATCTTTACAAAGCTTCCTTGGATTAGATAATTTCTACCAAAGTTTTATAAAAAAATATGCATGATCTCAGGGCACCACTAAATAACTTACTTAAGAAAGATGTACGATGAAACTGGACTGACGAATGCCAGTCAGCGTTCAACGAAATTAAAAAGACATAACTCTCAGATCTAGCATTAACACATTACAACTCTAACTAACCGATCAAGCTTTACAAGAATTCTTACAAGTTTATCGCATCACTCCCAACCCAAAAACACCTACAAGTCAGTCACCGGCCGAGGTGATGTTCTCAAGGAAGATTAAATAACTCACATGTATGAGCTCTACTTGAAGTCTGGAGTAATTTTAAGGCCCAATATTCTCTCAGTGCACAGCGCCTCGCTGAGAGAGGTAGTTTGGGATCTGATTTGCGGTGATAAAATGTAAATAGTTTGATATAATAAAAAAGGAAATTGTGGAGAGACATCATCAAAATAAAGCTTATTATAGCAATACTTCCTCATTTCATAATTATTTTTTATCACTGAGCCGATCCTAAGTTTTCACATATTACGATGAATGTTTGTTCTCTCAAAGGGATTCTATCTATATTGGGAGACTGCCTCAGACAGGTAGTTATTCATAATACAAATCTTACTTACATCAGACACACCCTCATCAATGTCTTTCATCTTATTGGTTTGATTCTCTTCTACAAACTGTTACCTATATCCAAAATATAAAAAAAAATCAAGCTTTGTCGTTTTCCTTTTCTTAGTAGGCATAAATTTAAAAAAAAAACTAGCAGTATAGCCCGGTGTTGCTCAGGTGTAATGAAAGCTTTAAAACTAATCCATGGTCCTGGAGCTCAAACTCTTTGGACGTTGGCACGAAAGACTAAAAAGCAATAGTTGTTTCCAGTTAAAGCGAAACCGTAGACTGAAAGAAAAATGAATGGATGTAAGTCAAATTTTGATTTCCTGGTATCGATATCAAATAAGTTTTTTTTCATTGTAAACTTAATTTTGAAGGCTAAATAAGTTCTCTGAGTAAATGGTATCATGGCTGAGACTAAGAACTACAATTATACCTACTTAGAGCCAAACCCGAAGCAAAAACTAAAATAAATGGGCTGAAAAAATACATACATGCAGGCAGATAAACAGACACACACACAAACATCTTGCCTTTTTTATATATATATATATATAATCGATTTTCTGCACTATTGTAAGAACTGCAACCTTGAAACTTCTGAATATCATTTCTTATGTCTTTGTCTATGAGTGTATGAAATTTTATTAAAATCGGACCACTCCTTCTATAACCCGATTTTTTTGATTATTGATTTTCAATATTTATCGGATGTACCTCGTCACAAAACCTAGCTAAGAACACTCACAGACGCTTATAGTACAACTGTGTAAATTTTCAAGAAAATCGGGTTAGCCGTTTTGGAGTCTATAGGTAACGGACACACACACACAAACGGACACACACAGACAAAGTTCCATTTATAAATAAGTTTAGATACTATTTCTTGTGTTTGCCTGTGAATTGTGCTAAGTTTGTTTGTCTTTTAGGACCAATTGTTGGCCATGTTGGAGATGGTAACTTCCATGTCTTCTTTCCTGTGATGCAAGATGACCCTGAGGAGATAAAGAAAGTCAAAGAATTATCTGACCGTATGACAAAGTGAGTGCTTTTTTTTTTTTTCAATTTTCAATCATTTTCTCACCCCAGAAAATTTTGTTCTGTATTCCAGGCGCTATTGTTGGTCATGTTGGCGATGGTAATTTCCATGTCGTCTTTCTTCTTGACCCGTCAAAACCTGATGATAAAATCAGAATTGAACATATGGCTGACACGGTTGCTAAGTAAGTAGATGCTTAAAAAAAAAGAGTTCACCGAGAAAGATTAAAAATTGCATTGCATTAACATTGATCGATATAACAAAACTTAATTTATCAAAATAATGAAATTGCATTGTGCCACAATGGATATCAGCTTGGAATGATAAACTGGAGAGCTGAGATTAAATTCCAGTTGAATTCATTGTATTCAGTTATGCACAAATACCCCTGGGAAAGGTATTAATCCATCTTTTCTCCCTCTAGCTATAGGTTGAATAGCAGGACAGATTGTGTTCTATAGCCTTGGTTGGCAACCAGTCTACCACAGAAAGTAATGGCAAACTACTGCAAGAAAATGTTCTACCCAGTCAGTCATGTCTTTTTCGAGATATGATCGCCCTAGCACATATCACGTGTAGCACTGAACTCAGTGATATGGATAAAAGATAGAATAGTAGGACAGATTGGCTTCTATAGCCTTGGTTGGCAACCAGTCTATCGCAGAAAAAAATGGCAACCTACTACGGGCAAATAGACAGTAATGAATTGAAAGAATGTATCACGTATGGAACTTAACTGACTGACTGAAAATATATTTTTACTAAGAGCTTTGGTAAATACATTTAAAATCCCTTGATGTCAGTTCTTCAATACAGCAGTGAATGCTGGACAATATCATCAAAAATGAGGACAAAACTTGAAGCAGCAGAAATGTGGTTCTACAGACGGATGCTACGGATATCGTGGACTGAGCATGCAAGCAAAGATGAGGTGTTGGAAAGAATGGCAACCAAAAGGAAATTAATACTGAGCATCAGGAAGAGACAATTGAAGTTCCTGGGACACGCAATGAGGAAGGTGAGCTTGGAGAACCTGATACTGACTGGCCAGATAGAAGGAAAGAGAGACAGAGGAAGGCAGCGGATAACATATTTGCAGGGCCTGATCAGGTGGATGACTGAACGGGAGTTGCCAGGAGTAACAGGAGCAAACATACTAAGAGTCACAAGGGATAGGGAGACGTGGAGAACCATGATCGCCTACGTCCTGAAGGGACAGGGCACATAGAAGAAGAATAATCTACAAATAACGTTTTAAAATAATGTTAACTATTGACATAAAGTGGAAAAATTATATTGAATCAATTGCGATATCTGCAACAGAGAAAGTTGGCTCACTACGTCAGACTAGAAAGTTTTCCTTGTCATTCATCCATGTTTTGAATAATGCTGTCAAATCTGGTTTGTTGCTCCTGCTATATATTTAATGATCCTTGATAAAATCCAAAGAATCTGCAATATTATTGGTCCTGATCCGGCATTCCAGATTCAGTCACTTTATCACCACCATAAAGTAGCTTCCCTGTAACTTTTCTATAAATATTTGAATGAACTTTACACTATGGTCAGTCAGTCAATTAAGTGCCATACATGAAACATGCTTGGGCAATCATGTCTTTTTTCGAGACATGACTGACTGGGCAGAAGATTATCCTGCAGTAGGTTGCCATTGCTTTCTGCGGTAGACTGGTTGCCGACCAAGGCTATAGAACCCAATCTGTCCTGCTATTTAACCCATAACTGGAGTTCTGAGCCGATATCCACTGTACCACAATGCACACTATGGTAGCAGACTTTAATTATTTAATCACAATACTAGACTATGTGCGCTGTGGTGCAGTGGATATCAACTCAGAATGAGAAATTGGGGAGCCGAGTTCGAATTCCAGTTGAATTCCTTGCATTCACTTATGCACAAATAACTTTGGAAAGGTATTAATCCATCTCTTCCCTCCAGTTATGGGTTAAATAATAGGACAGATTGGGTTCTATAGCCTTGGTCGGCAACCAGTCTACCACAGAAATCAATGGCAACCTACTGTGGGATAATCTCCTGCCCAGTCAGTCATGACTCTTTCGAGACATGATCGCCCAAAGTGTGTATCATGTATTGCACTTAACTGACTGACTATATTAACGGCAAGGTCTTACAATTTCATAGTTCAAGTGGCTATGAGTAATCATTAGTTCTACACTAATAGTCTCTTCTCTCACTCTTCTCGCCGATGGAACTCTCTTTCATCATCTTTCTCTTCTGTCAACTATAATCTACAAAGATTAAAATGCAATATTATTCACCAATTGAAATGGTTAGATGTAACCGTAAGCACTGTGTCAAAAATTTCTTATATCTCAATTCTCACTTGTGGAACTCTCTTACGGTTTCTTGCTTCCCAGTCAAATTTTATTTTCAAAGATTTAAATGCAATGTCAATCATTATCTTCTGTCTTCTTAATTCCTGTTCTTTTATTGTTCTCTCTCCTTAATTATGTTTTCTTCTTCTCATATTATTATAAGTCCGATGCTAACAGTTTCTTCTCTCGCTTGTGGAACTCTACGGTTTCCTCTTTTTTGCTTCCCAGTCAAATTTTATTTTCAAAGATTTAAATGCAATGTCAATCATTATCTTCTCTGTCTTCTTAATTCCTGTTCTTTTATTGTTCTCTTCTCCCTAATTATGTTTTCTTCTTCTCATATTATTATAAGTCCTATGCTAACAGTTTCTTCTCTCGCTTGGGGAACTCTCTTCCGGCTTCTTGCTTCCCAGTCAAATTTTATTTTCAAAGATTTAAATGCAATGTCAATCATTATCTTCTGTCTTCTTAATTCCTGTTCTTTTATTGTTCTCTCTCCTTAATTATGTTTTCTTCTTCTCATATTATTATAAGTCCTATGCTAACAGTTTCTTCTCTCGCTTGGGGAACTCTCATTTGCTTGCTTCCAGTCAAATTTTATTTTCAAAGATTTAAATGCAATGTCAATCATTATCTTCTGTCTTCTTAATTCCTGTTCTTTTATTGTTCTCTCTCCTTAATTATGTTTTCTTCTTCATATTATTATAAGTCCTATGCTAACAGTTTCTTCTCTCGCTTGTGGAACTCTCTTCACGGTTTCTCTGCTTCAGTCAAATTTTATTTTCAAAGATTTAAATGCAATGTCAATCATTATCTTCTCTGTCTTTAATTCCTGTTCTTTTATTGTTCTCTCTCCTTAATTATGTTTTCTTCTTCTCATATTATTATAAGTCCTATGCTAACAGTTTCTTCTCTCGCTTGTGGAACTTCTCACGGTTTCTTGCTTCCCAGTCAAATTTTATTTTCAAAGATTTAAATGCAATGTCAATCATTATCTTCTGTCTTCTTAATCTTGCTCTTTTATTGTTCTCTCTCCTTAATTATGTTTCTTTCTTTCTCATATTATTATAAGTCCTATGCTAACAGTTTCTTTCTCTCGCTTTGGGGAACTCTCTTCGGCTTCTTGCTTCCCAGTCAAATTTTATTTTCAAAGATTTAAATGCAATGTCAATCATTATCTTTCTGTCTTCTTAATTCCTGTTCTTTTATTGTTCTCTCTCCTTAATTATGTTTTTCTTCTCATATTATTATAAGTCCTATGCTAACAGTTTCTTCTCTCGCTTGTGGAACTCTCTTCATTTAAGCTTGCTTCCCAGTCAAATTTTATTTTCAAAGATTTAAATGCAATGTCAATCATTATTTCGTCTTCTTAATCTCTGTTCTTTTATTTTTCTCTCCTTAATTATGTTTTTCTTTCTTCTCATATTATTATAAGTCCGATGCTAACAGTTTCTTCTCTCGCTTGTGGAACTCTACGGTTTCTTGCTTCCCAGTCAAATTTTATTTTCAAAGATTTAAATGCAATGTCAATCATTATCCTCTGTCTTCTTAATTCCTGTTCTTTTATTGTTCTCTCTCCTTAATTATGTTTTTCTTCTTCTCATATTATTATAAGTCCGATGCTAACAGTTTCTTCTCTCGCTTGGGGAACTCTCTTCCGGCTTCTTGCTTCTCAGTCACCCTTATTTTCAAAGATTTAAATGCAATGTCAATCATTATCTTCTGTCTTCTTAATTCCTGTTCTTTTATTGTTCTCTCCTCTTAATTATATTTTCTTCTTCTCATATTATTATAAGTCCTATGTTAACAGTTTCTTCTCTGGCTTGTGGAACTCTCTTCCAGCTTCTTGCTTCCCAGTCAAATTTGATCTTCATAAATTTAAATGGAAAGTCAATCATTATCTTCAGTCATCTTACTTCTTGTTTTGTTTACTAATCTCTCTCGCCTTAATAGTGATTTTTTTTTCTCATATTTTTGAACACTCAGTAACTGCTAGCATCTTAGTGGCTTTATTGCCTTGTATGGGGTGAAAAGATTAAAAAAGAATTACTTTTTTTTTTTAATCATTTCACCCCAAGCAAGGCGGAAATGCCACTGATGTGCGGGGGGGCTACATAACTGTAAAAAGATTAATTAGAAGAGAGTGAGGAGTACAGACCAGTTAGAAAAGAGCAATAGAAAGATGAGAATGCAGGTACGATGACAGTTACATAGGTGGAGGGAAGGGGAAGGATATACGGGGTGGGGAGAGAGCTAGAATCCAGTGGTTAATAGATGAATATTGACATTGCATTTAAATTTCTGGAGGTTGTAGCTGTCAGGAAAGCAAGAATATGGGAGCAAGTTCCACAGGCGGGAAGTGCAAGAGAAGAAGCTGCAGGAGTAGAATTATCATCTGCATTTGGCTAACCTGACTGTGAATGGGTGGGACCCAGTTGCCAGTCTGGTTGCACGAGTAAACACCTGTTGTGGAGGCACCAGTGACTTAAGTTTGTCCGAGCAAAAGCCATTTGTGAATTAATTGCTGATAGTCAAAAACTATGATGTGCAAGTCGTTTGATATTTAGTGATTCAGAAACAAGAAATTAAAAAGCCAAGTTTGAATTCTGGTCGAGTTTGCTATGGATAGTTTTGCACAAACTCCTCAGAGAATTATTTGCGAAATCTTTTACTGGATGAAATGATTTATTGCATCTCCAAAGAATTGCCTTGAAATGTTGATTGATTCATTCATTTTTTATGGCTTATCAACCCTTTGCAGGTTATTTAAAGCTGTTTAAGTGCTAAAAAATACATAAGTACAAGTTTAACAGTTTATAGCTGTAGTATAACATACAAATAAACAAAGATAAATTCTTGAAGGCTCCAGAAAGTCATAATACGATTATACTTGTATACGATTTTAGAAATTTTATGTTGGTGATAACATTTTACAAAATAAAAAAAAAAATGAATTAAACCCTTCTTCATTATTTTGAAACAAAAGTTCATCACATGATGATGCAGGAAATCAGTTATTTCAAAAGAAGTCATGAATTTTATATATATATATATATATATATATATATATATATATATATGAATTGTTTAAACATTGTTTTTATCGATACTTGTATTTAAGTAGATATTCTGTTTTTTAATTAAACAGTATTATATATTTATATCTATTGGCCTGATTATTTACGATAAATTTTTATTACGAAAATGTGTGTCATTCATTTGGCAGGATTCGAACCTGCGACCCTTATCTATATAGGGGAAGCTACCATTTGATCTGGCAACATCTTAGATCGCTTGACCACGAATGACCTCCAGTCTAAACGAGGTTTTAATCAAGCCTATATAACACAATTTTCGATACATCGCAACAACAATATCTTTTTTGTTTATTTTTTTTTTTTTATAAGCGTTTCACCCCGAGAAAGGCATGTCACTGCCACTACTGTGCAGGGGGCTACGTAGAGTGGAGAAAGGCTGATTAAATATAGGAAATAACAGAGGGTGGGTGATAGGCGGGTGAGGATACCGAGAATGAGGGTTGGGTAGATGAGAGTGTTGTGAGAATAGTTGGGAGTTAGTGTGATAGGAGGTGTCTATTGACCCTACATTTAAACACCTGGAGATTGTAACTGTTGGGAAAGCAGACTTGTGGAAGGGAGTTCCACAGGCAGGAAGCGCGAGAAAAGAAGCTGTTGGAGTAGAATTTACGGTTACATCTTATTTGTTTAACTGTAAAAGGGTGGGACCTAGTTGCTAATCTGCTCTGAAATGTATTGTAATGTCAACAAATGTAAACATGTTACGGAAATTAACAAATTTTAACGAAACTTGGTTATAAACAAACATAAATAATCAGGCCAGTAGATATAAACATATAATACTGTTTAATTAAAAAACAGAATATCTACTTAAATACGAGTATCGATAAAAAATAATGTTCAAGCAAATCATTTCCAATTGTCAGTTGTTTATAACCAAGTTTCGTTAAAATTTGTTAATTTCCGTAACATGTTTCAGGTGAAAATAAAGACAAAAATTCTCCAACATTTGGATATGTTTTTATTATCTTGGTTCTAAGCTTTTGTTTAGAATTATCATATAGTGTATGAATTCCAATGTCCTGTACAAGACAGTGTTTCTAGTCATAAATCAATTACTTATATTGGCTATACTACTACTTCACTGAGTAGATGCCTTACATGCCATGTATCTAATAATAATAATAATAATAATGGTGCAATAAAAAATCATTTATTAACCCATAAGTTACAAAAACCCTTAAAAAAAATTTTGTTTAAAAATACTATTTAAATCCTAATATCAAAGGCACCTTACTATGAGAGAGGCACTATATATCAAACAATTTTCTCCTACCATCAACCTTACATCATTTAACAGCAGAAATTGTGTTTTGAAAGTTTTTTAAAAATAGACAAACACTCATGCGATGCCCAGCCTTGGTGTAATGTGATAGATTTCTCTCGCGGTAACTACCTATGCACTAGTGGCAGCCCTGATTTACCTGGGGTGATATAAATATTGAAAAAAAATAAAGGTCCAGTTATCCACTTGTCAATGATGAGAATATTAGTCTGATTGTATAAAATGGAGTATTGTAGCCATATGTGGACTAGTGCTGTCCACTCCTTACTGTCCATCCTTGACAGTATTCAAAAGTAATTACCCATCCTTGTGGGTGATGAATTATTCCCCCCTCCCCGTAACTTATTTCCAACAATTGAAATATTGCTAGCCTCTCTTTACTCCTTGGGGGACCGGCTGCAACCACTCTCTCACCGGCGTGACGTGGCTTCCCTGTGCCTCTTCTACAAGTACTTTCACGGCCTCTGCTCCAATGAACTTAGGTCATTGGTGCTGCCTAGGTATGAATTTACACGAGATACTAGATTAGCAACTAGGTCCCACCCTTTTACAGTGAAACAGATAAGATGTAACCGTAATTTCTACTCCAACAGCTTCTTTTCTCGTGCTTCCCGCCTGTGGAATTCCCTTCCACATGCCTGCTTCCCTGATGGCTACAATCTCCAGGAGTTTAAATGTAAGGTCAATAGACACCTCCTAACACACTAACTTGCATCTATTCTCTCAAACACTCTCACCATCTAACCAACCCTCATTCTCGGTACCCTTACCCATCTATCACCCTCCTTCTGACATTTCCTATATCTAACCATCCTTTCCCATCACTTCCCCGACCCTATTTAACCCCCTGTGTTATAGTGACAGTGGAATGCCTTGCTCGGGGTGAAACAATTAAAAAAAAAAATTGCTATTTCCATGGCAAATGGCAAATATTCAAACAAGCTACATTTCTAACTTGCACCAGTTCTGACATTCATAGGTAGGACAAAAAAAAAAATAATACATAAATTGTAAATAAAATCTCACATGTTTTAGAAGTGTCGAGTTAAAGTAGAATTTAGAAAGAACTGGAAACAGAAAACAAGGGATAAACCTCTACTCTTGTTTAAAAGTCTGAGAAGAAGTTGGACAGTTTGGAGAGCTTGCAGCCAAAGATTTTTGATGTGATGTGTACATGAATAGTGTTGCAGGGGTGGGTTTGTATTTACTCCCCTCCTCTGCCAAACAAAGTTTGTAATTTAAAAATACAACAGGCAGAAGGCCAAAACAAAGGAAAAAGGACAGTATGCTCTGATAAAAGAAAAGAAAGGATTACAAAGAAATCAGCTGAATCTATATATAAACTTATTTATAAATGGAACTTTGTCTCTGTGTGTGTGTTCATTACCTATAGACTCCGAAACAGCTGAACCGATTTTCTTGAAATTTACACAGTTGTACTATAAGCGTCTGCGAATGTTCTTAGCTAGGTTTTGTGTCAAGGTACCCCCGATAAATATCGATAATTCAAAAAATCGGGTTATAGAAGGAGTGGTCCGATTTTAATCAAATTTGATACACTCATAGACAAAGACATAAGAAACAATATTCAGAAGTTTCAAAGTTGCAGTTCTTACAATTGTGCAGAAAATTGATAATATATATATATATATAAAAGGCAAGATGTTTGTGTGTGTGTGTCTGTTTATCTGCCTGTATGTCTCTATTTTTTTCAGCCCTTTTATTTTAGTTTTTGCTTCAGGTTTGGCTCTAAGTAGGTATAATTGTAGTTCTTAGCCTCAGCCATGTTATCATTTACTCAGAGGACTTATTTAGCCTTCAAAATTCAGTTTACGACGAAGAAAACTTATTTGATATCGATACCAGGAAATCAAAATTTGACTTACATCCATTCATTCTTCCTTCAGTTTATGGTTTCACTTTAACTGGAAACAACTATTACTTTTTAAAGTCTTTCATGCCAACATCTAAAGAGTCCAGGAACATGGATTAGTTTTAAAGCTTTCATTACACTGGAGCAATGCCAGGCTATACTGCTAGTAAACTAATGAATGACTTGTAAAATACGCAATTGTTTTTAAGAAATTATACACAAATCTTAAGCAATATTTGTCTATACTTCTCAGTTGAGGTAGTATTTATGTCATTTACATTATTCAGACTATTGTCCTCATCTTTATTGCCATGTTTATGACATTTCCACTGTTGTATACTCTAGCCTTAAGGATCTATCTACATTTCTGAGATGAGGTATTCTAATTATTTACATTGTTCAAACTGTTGTCATATTTACAGCGTCTTGAACATTGTACTCTCCAACCTTCAAATTCAAAACCAAAGCCTTTATTTCAATCACTGAAGACACATAGCCCAGTGCATATAGACATTTGTTAGTTCCATTGACTTGAGCCAAAAAGTTGTGAGTTCATTACCAGGCAACAGCAGTGGTGAACAAATAACTCAAAAGTTAAAGGGAGATAACTGCAGGGCTACCAGAAGTGGCATTGCACATGGAATGAGAATGATATACCTCAGTGATCGTAATAAAAGGTTTGGTTTGAAATTCCTAGCACCTGAAGAAGGCCGAAGTGTACAATGGCTGAAATATCGAAAACATGACAGTGAAGATGTGACTCTGAACAGTGCAAATAATGTAAATATTAGGCAATTTAAGCAACTATGTTACTGACCTCAGAGGGGGTTGAGCAACTCAAAAAAAAAAATCTAAAATTAAACAAATTTTTTTTTTTAATTAAATTTTTTTTGGCTGAGTTTCTATTTGCAAAAACGACTCATTTCTAATCAACTTTACTTAAATTTGATTGAATCTCAATGGTCCTGGGCATGGCAGTAAATTGCATCCATCAGCAAGGCCTCTGATTGGGAGGTTGTGAGGAGCATGGATCCACCTCTTAATTGCTGTTGTTCCCAGGTCCACCCTGACCTGGAGTGGTAGCGCCTGTTAGGATCCCAGCTATGGGCAAATAGTTAACCCCCCTGGGGTCAAAACACTATGAAGGTATAAAAACACACTTTTATAGACATATATACATAAAAATAGATTTTTATAGAAAAATATACATTTTTGAAGGAAAAATATTACCAGCAATACATTTTTGAAGAAAAAATTATTACCATAACACATTTTTGAAGGAAAAAAAATTATTTTTAGCAAAACATTTTTGAATACAAAACTAGAAGACATTTTCCGATTTATAAAATAAAAAAGAATAAAAACAAAAAATTTTCATTAAAATCTGACTAAATGAACCTTCTCACTATAACTGAACATAAAAAAAAATTCCTTAAAATCCCACCTTTTTGGCATTAAATAACCCACAAAGGTGTTGATATGCCGTTAAACAAAACTGAAACTCAAAATCTGACTAAATCATCCTTCTCACTATAACTGAATATAAAAAAAAATTCCTTAAAACCCCACCTTTTTGGCATGAAATAACCCAGAGAGTTTGATATGTCATTAAACAAAACTGAAACTCAAAATCTGACTAAATCAACCTTCTCATTCTAACCGAACATTAAAAGAAATACCTTAAAACCCCAACATTTTGGCATTAAATAACCCACAGAGGTGTTGATATGCCGTTAAACAAAACTGAAACTCAAAATCTGACTAAATCAACCTTCTCACTATAACCGAACATTAAAAAACAAATTCCTTAAAACCCCACCTTTTTGGCATGAAATAACCCACAGAGGTGTTGATATGCCGTTAAACAAAACTGAAACTCAAAATCTGACTAAATCAACCTTCTCACTATAACCGAACATTAAAAAACAAATTCCTTAAAACCCCACCTTTTTGGCATGAAATAACCCACAGAGGTGTTGATATGCCGTTAAACAAAACTGAAACTCAAAATCTGACTAAATCAACCTCCTCATTCTAACCGAACATTAAAAAACAAATTCCTTAAAACCCCACCTTTTTGGCATGAAATAACCCACAGAGGTGTTGATATGCCGTTAAACAAAACTGAAACTCAAAATCTGACTAAATCAACCTTCTCACTATAACCGAACATTAAAAAACAAATTCCTTAAAACCCCACCTTTTTGGCATGAAATAACCCACAGAGGTGTTGATATGCCGTTAAACAAAACTGAAACTCAAAATCTGACTAAATCAACCTCCTCATTCTAACCGAACATTAAAAAACAAATTCCTTAAAACCCCACCTTTTTGGCATGAAATAACCCACAGAGGTGTTGATATGCCGTTAAACAAAACTGAAACTCAAAATCTGACTAAATCAACCTTCTCACTATAACCGAACATTAAAAAACAAATTCCTTAAAACCCCACCTTTTTGGCATTAAATAACCCACAGAGGTGTTGATATGCCGTTAAACAAAACTGAAACTCAAAATCTGACTAAATCAACCTTCTCACTATAACCGAACATTAAAAAACAAATTCCTTAAAACCCCACCTTTTTGGCATTAAATAACCCACAGAGGTGTTGATATGCCGTTAAACAAAACTGAAACTCAAAATCTGACTAAATCAACCTTCTCACTATAACCGAACATTAAAAAACAAATTCCTTAAAACCCCACCTTTTTGGCATTAAATAACCCACAGAGGTGTTGATATGCCGTTAAACAAAACTGAAACTCAAAATCTGACTAAATCAACCTTCTCACTATAACCGAACATTAAAAAACAAATTCCTTAAAACCCCACCTTTTTGGCATTAAATAACCCACAGAGGTGTTGATATGCCGTTAAACAAAACTGAAACTCAAAATCTGACTAAATCAACCTTCTCACTATAACCGAACATTAAAAAACAAATTCCTTAAAACCCCACCTTTTTGGCATGAAATAACCCACAGAGGTGTTGATATGCCGTTAAAAAAAACTGAAACTCAAAATCTGACTAAATCAACCTTCTCACTATAACCGAACATTAAAAAACAAATTCCTTAAACCCCACCTTTTTGGCATTAAATAACCCACAGAGGTGTTGATATGTCAGTTAAACAAAACTGAAACTCAAAATCTGACTAAATCAACCTTCTCACTATAACCGAACATTAAAAAACAAATTCCTTAAACCCCACCTTTTTTGGCATTAAATAACCCACAGAGGTGTTGATATGCCGTTAAACAAAACTGAAACTCAAAATCTGACTAAATCAACCTCCTCATTCTAACCGAACATTAAAAAACAAATTCCTTAAAACCCCACCTTTTTGGCATGAAATAACCCACAGAGGTGTTGATATGCCGTTAAACAAAACTGAAACTCAAAATCTGACTAAATCAACCTCCTCATTCTAACCGAACATTAAAAAACAAATTCCTTAAAACCCCACCTTTGGCATGAAATAACCCATAGAGGTGTTGATATGCCGTTAAACAAAACTGAAACTCAAAATCTGACTAAATCAACCTTCTCAATGGTAACCGAACATTAAACAAATTCCTTAAAACCCCACCTTTTTGGCATTAAATAACCCACAGAGGTGTTGATATGCCGTTAAACAAAACTGAAACTCAAAATCTGACTAAATCAACCTCCTCATTCTAACCGAACATTAAAAAACAAATTCCTTAAAACCCCACCTTTTGGCATGAAATAAACTCCATAGAGGTGTTGATATGCCGTTAAACAAAAACTGAAACTCAAAATCTGACTAAATCAACCTTCTCACTATAACCGAACATTAAAAAACAAATTCCTTAAACCCCACCTTTTTGGCATTAAATAACCCACAGAGGTATTGATATGCCGTTAAACAAAACTGAAACTCAAAATCTGACTAAATCAACCTTCTCACTATAACCGAACATTAAAACAAATTCCTTAAAACCCCCACCTTTTTGGCATTAAATAACCCACAGAGGTGTTGATATGCCGTTAAACAAAACTGAAACTCAAAATCTGACTAAATCAACCTTCTCACTATAACCGAACATTAAAAAACAAATTCCTTAAAACCCCACCTTTTTGGCATTAAATAACCCACAGAGGTGTTGATATGCCGTTAAACAAAACTGAAACTCAAAATCTGACTAAATCAACTCTCACTATAACCGAACATTAAAAAACAAATTCCTTAAAACCCCACCTTTTTGGCATTAAATAACCCACAGAGGTGTTGATATGTGTCGTTAAACAAAACTGAAACTCAAAATCTGACTAAATCAACCTCCTCATTCTAACCGAACATTAAAAAACAAATTCCTTAAACCCCACCTTTTTGGCATTAAATAACCCACAGAGGTGTTGATATGCCGTTAAACAAAACTGAAACTCAAAATCTGACTAAATCAACCTTCTCACTATAACCGAACATTAAAAACAAATTCCTTAAAACCCCACCTTTTTGGCATTAAATAACCCACAGAGGTGTTGATGCCGTTAAACAAAACTGAAACTCAAAATCTGACTAAATCAACCTTCTCACTATAACTGAACATTAAAAAACAAATTCCTTAAAACCCCACCTTTTTGGCATTAAATAACCCACAGAGGTGTTGATATGCCGTTAAACAAAACTGAAACTCAAAATCTGACTAAATCAACCTTCTCACTATAACCGAACATTAAAAACAAATTCCTTAAAACCCCACCTTTTTGGCATTAAATAACCCACAGAGGTGTTGATATGCCGTTAAACAAAAACGTGGAAACTCAAAATCTGACTAAATCAACCTTCTCACTATAACCGAACATTAAAAAACAAATTCCTTAAAACCCCACCTTTTGGCATTAAATACCCAAGCCAGAGGTGTTGATATGCCGTTAAACAAAACTGAAACTCAAATCTGACTAAATCAACCTTCTCACTATAACCGAAACATTAAAAAACAAATTCCTTAAAACCCCACCTTTTTGGCATGCAATAACCCACAGAGGTTGATATGCCATTAAACAAAACTCAAACGCACTAAATCTCTGGTAATATTACCCACTTGGAAACAGTATGGCTTTCAGTTGAAATTTATAAAATCTTTCTCTTCAAACAAATATTCCAGGAAAATAGGTTTCTCAAGTTCAGTAGCTGTTATTCCTCTTTCAAGTATTGATATAGTTGAAAAGTTCTGAACTAGAACTAATGAATGCAGCTCATCTAAACATTTGATATATAAATATCGATTGGCTGCCAATGTTACATCAATGGTAAAAACAGTCTTGAAACTATGGATAGTACCAAATTAAGTATATACTTTTTTTCTATACATACCTATGGTGAAGTCTCATTTATAGATTAGGTAAAATAAGACATAAACAACAATAATAGTACTCATAGCCGTTTCCCTATAAGGAAATATTTGGTAGTCATTGACCGAGCAGCGAATTCTGCTTTTGGTTGAAATTTGTAAATTGTCTCCATTTAAATTTTTTTTTGAGAAAATAGGTTCTTTAAAGTCTAGTAGGCGTTATTAGTTTTTCCAGAATTGATGGTGGTGGTCTTAGGGGCTTCCTAACCTTTTATTTGAAAATAGGAGTGATGTAGAATTTTGTCCGGGTGATTCAAGCTGGTCCACATAGATTTAATGGTAATGTTAAAATCAATCATTTTCCAGCATGAAAACATGTAGCATCCATTAACTGAGAAGCGGGTACTGCTTTCAGTTAAAATTTATGAAATCTTTTTCGTTAAGCAAATTTTCACGAAAACATCATTTTCAAATCCAGTAGCTGTTATTATTAAAAAATATTTTTTGACATTTGTGTTCATTTATGTCGCGTTTCATAATTTGTCTTGCTTTCTTGTGTTTTTCTCACATTCTATATCTATCTATCTATCTATCTATCTATCTATCTATATAATATATATATATATATATAGTAATAGTTGCTACAATGCTTTATAAAAGCATAGTAACACAACACAACAATTCTCAAGTTTCAGAGTGCAAGTGCTCTTCTTTGGGTGATTAGTGGAACTGAAAATAAACCTGAAGAAGAGCACTTGTGCTCTGAAACATGAGAATTGTTGTGTTGTGTTACTATGCTTTTATAAACCATTGTAACAACTATTACAATATAAAGCTTTACTTTGTATCGAGCACTCTTTATAAAAGTAAACACTTGAACAGCAGGTTTAAAAATCTATGTGTTCTATCACTTTCTTACAATTGCACTCTCTATATATATAGAGAGTGAGAGAGAGAGCCGTGGAGAGATGGTTAATGTTTATTCAATTCGATCTTGTGTCAGACATAAACAAACTCCCTACAGCTTAAATGTTTTATCCAGAATTATCAGAAGGTTATTTTTGTTATCATCATCTGATAGTTTTCATCAAAAGGTTGTTGGCAGCAGAAGGTTGTAGATTGCGTGAATTACTATGGAAAAATAAAAGTATACATTTTTCGTGTTATTGTGGAAATTTATTAAAAGAAAGGAATAACAAGAATAGACAGAAGTTAAAAGTCCAATGAGAAACAAGTAATGAGTTAAGGGTATCAAGAGTTGAAGAGATGTTCTTGGTAGTAATTTGTTGGAAAGAATTTATGCACATGTATGTATGTATGTATGTATGAGCGTTTGTTTGATAGGAATGTGTTTGGATGGAGAAGAAGAAGTTAAATGAATCAGCACACGAGAAAGAAGGAGAAAGAGAACAAGGTGCGATATGACCTTACGTCCAGGTTGGTTGAAGTTTCTCCCATTACATTTTAGTTGTTTCATCTTGCTGCTCCCATCTGACTGTCTGACTGACACTGACAGGAGCCTTTTATATTAATTTAGATTTTTCGCACTAGATTGTTAAGTCTTTATGGTCTTGCAAATCGCTTCCATTGGTCAGAAAACCAATTTATCACCTACTTGCGAAATCCGTTTTCAACCTTTTCTTTAAGCACATTGTCAATCCTTTTTCTATTTGGGAAAAACCAGGATTTCATATGTCATTGTAAATTTTTGTAAAAGCGGAGAAGAAGGTTGATTTTAATTCTTAATTTCCTATCCCCACATATATATGTAAGTGAATAAGGAACGAAGAAAATATTAACGACGTTCAAAACATTAATTTAAAACAGTGCTCAATATAAAAATAGACTTATGAATATTCATCATAAATTATAGTTTAGAACATGTACAAATTACAATCTACTACAAAGTGTACATTTTGTTTCGACATTGAAAGGACAATGTCTCATCAGCCACCCCCTTTACCTCGCACTAAATTTACCCAAACACTGGGTCATAAAAGGTTGTATATGACCATACTTTATTTTCTAATGTTAAACCTAGCACCTTTCTCTGAACTTTTTCACCATGGCCCTTAACCCCCTCTCTCCTTCTCTCCCATTTTCCTCTTTTTGTTCAATGTCTATTTTACAATCTGCAATTCTGATTTCTCATTTTCTTCACCCCCTTTACCTTGCACTAAATTAACCAATATAAGGAAGTGAATTTTCCATCTCCCTTCAATAAATAACGTTTTCTACCTGATGAAACATTATCCTTTCGAAACAACGACACAAAGAATTGATGGAAATGATAGGCAACCTCGACATTTTCGGCAAAGATATAAGAATAATCAAGAATCTCTACTGGCAGCAAACGGCCTGCATACGGACAGGTAACGACCTCAGTAGATACACAAAGATAGAAAGAGGCGTAAGACAAGGATGTGTCTTTTCACCGGATTTGTTCAACCTATACAACGAGAATATTTTGAGGACCCTAGATGACACACCAGGATTTATTATTGGAGGCCACAACCTGAACAACATAAGATACGCGGACGATACAGTACTGATTGCGGACACGGAAAGGAAACTGCAAGATCTCATACAGAAAGTAGCAGTGGAGAGTGACAAGAAGGGACTACAAATAAACTTTAAGAAAACTGAGTGCATGGTCATCAGCAAAAGATACAACCCAAAATGCCAAATACAGGTGGGGGATAACAGAATCAAACAAGTCCAAGAATTTAAGTACCTAGGAAGTGTTCTAACAGGAGATGGAAAGTGCGACACGGAGATCCGAAGGCGAATTGGCATGGCAAAGGATGCGTTCCAGAAGATGAGCAAAATACTAACACACAGGAAGATCTCAATAGAAACGAAGAAAAGAGTGCTAGACTGCTACGTGATGTCAGTTCTTCAGTACGGCTGTGAATGCTGGACAATATCATCGAAAATGAGGACAAAACTGGAAGCGGCCGAAATGTGGTTCTACAGAAGGATGCTACGGATATCGTGGACTGAGCATACAAGCAACGACGAAGTGTTAGAAAGAATGGCAACAAAAAGGAAATTGATGCTGAGCATCAGGAAGAGACAACTGAAGTTCCTGGGACATGCAATCAGGAAGGAGAGCCTGGAGAACCTGATACTGACTGGTCAGATAGAAGGAAGGAGAGACAGAGGAAGGCAGTGGATAACATATCTGCAGAGTCTGATCAGGTGGATGACGGAACAGGGATTGCCAGGAGCAACAGGAGCAAACATACTAAGAGCCACAAGGGATAGGGAGACGTGGAGATCCATGATCGCCTACGTCCTGAAGGGACAGGGCACATAGAAGAAGAAGAAGTAGATTGTAATTTATACATGTTCTAAACTATATATATATATATATATAAAATGTTAATTTCTTTGAGCTTCTAAAACATGAAATGTATATATTTATACATTATATATGTTCCAAAGTCAGAAAACTAAGTCGATAACTCAAAGCCAGAGAATGAAGGTGGAAAACTGGCACCTCATAACAAGGTGCTTCAGGTAGATGGAGCTTGACAGACCAGGAAGACAGTCCATCAAAGTCAGTTAAGTGCCATACGTGATACATGCTTTGGGTGATCATGTCTCGAAGGAGACATGACTGACTGGGCAGAAGATTATCCCACAGTAGGTTTGTCATTGCTTTCTGCAGTAGACTGGTTGCTAGCCAAGGCTATAGTTCTAATCTGTCCTGTTATTTGACTCATAGCTAGAGGGAGAAAAGATGTATTATATTAATAATTAGTAATTAGGGGGTATCAGTTTATTACTTCATAACAATAGAAAACCGATCCCCCACTTTATGTCCACTAGAAGCCTAAATTCAGTCAGTCAGTTAAGTGCCATACATGATACACGCTTGGCTATCATGTCTTGAAAGAGACAGTACTGACTGGGCAGATGATTATCCTGAAGTAGGTTGCCCTTACTTTCTACAGTAGTCTGGTTGCCAGCCAAGGCTATAGAACCGAATCTGTCCTGTTATTTAACCCATAACTGGAAGGAAGAGATGGATTAATACCTTTCTCAAGAGTATTTGCGCGTAAGTGAATGCAAGGAATTCAACTAGAATTTGAACTCGGTTCCTCAGTTTCTCATTCCGAGCCGATATCTACTGCATCACAATGCAAATCGGGAAGCCAAGTTTGAATTCCAGTTGAATTCCTTACATACAAATACCCTTGGGAATGGTATTAATCCATCTCTTCCCTATAGTTATGGGTTAAATAACAGGACAGATTGGGTTCTATAGCCTTGGCTGGCAACCAGTCTACCGCAGAAAGCAATGGCAACCTACTGCGGGATAATCTTCTGCCCAGTCAGTCATGTCTCTTTTGTGACATGATCGCCAAAAACGTGTATCACGTATGGTACTTAATTGACTGACTGAATATAATAGTTGAAAACATGATTAAATCTTCTACTGGGCATAAAGTGAGGGATCACTTTTCTATTGTTATGAAGTAATAAACTGATCCCTCACTAATTACTACTTAATAATATTATACATATCTTCCCTCTCTAGCTATGAGTCAATTAACAGGACAGATTGGGTTCTATTGCCTTGGCTGGCAACCAGTCTACCACAGAAAGCAATGGTAACCTACTGCGGGATAATCTTCTGCCCAGTCAGTCATGTCTCTTTTGTGACATGATCGCCAAAAACGTGTATCACGTATGGTACTTAATTGACTGACTGAATATAATAGTTGAAAACATGATTAAATCTTCTACTGGGCATAAAGTGAGGGATCACTTTTCTATTGTTATGAAGTAATAAACTGATCCCCCACTAATTACTACTTAATAATATTATACCTATCTTCCCCCTCTAGCTATGAGTCAAATAACAGGACAGATTGGGTTCTATAGCCTTGGCTGGCAACCAGTCTACCACAGAAAGAAATGGTCACCTACTGCGGGATAATCTTCTGCCCAGTCAGTCATGTCTCTTTTGAGACATGATCGCCCAAGCGTTTATCATGTGTGGCACTTAACTGACTGACTGATTTATTCAATATGCTCTCCTTTTAGTTGAATAACTTGTTGAAGTCATTTGATGAATGACTTGTATACGACTTGGTCAGTGGGGAACAATAAACTATCTAAAAATCTTGTTGAATTGGATAACAGGACAGGGGCTGGGAGTAATATTAAGGGAACAAAATCTATATGACAGTAAACATATGTGGAACACAATCTATTCAATATGCCCTCTTTTTCTGCGTCGATATCTTGCTGACAATGATTGATGAATGACCCTCATAAGGCATAGATAACAGTTTGATGGGATTTACTCCAATTGCTTCAGTTTTTCTTTCAGGGACTCCAAACTGTGATGGTATGTAACATAAACCTTGTTTTCTCAGATACAGCAGACGCTTTAGTCAAGTGGATTCAGGTATGGGGATGATGGAGACCATTTTTTCTTTGAGATGAAGTGAGAATCATGGATTACTAGCCATTCTTGAGTTGTTTTATCCCCATGAGAGGATTCTGAATTTTGGAATGACAAATGTCAGCTTTTGAAATAATTTTTTAGCCCAAGACAACAGTGATGATTCAAGAATGTTCTTCACATAATTTTCTAGTTGATTTTGACTTCTGCTTTCGCAAAAACTGTAGGAATGTTGCAGTTACAGCATCCCACACCATCACAGCAGATATTCCTTGTCTTAGGGTAGCTGTCTGAGGCTTGCTATTTCTAGTTTCAAGACCAAATCCAATTGATCTTCCAATTAAAATGTGATCTTCTTTGCAAAGGATTGATAAACCATAAAAAAAATGAATCAGTCAATAAATAATGTAGCTGTGAACAAGTGAATGTTATATTTGGGAATGATTCATTATTTTTACAGCTTATTGACCCTTTGCGGGTTATTTAAAGCCTAAAAATAGTTTTAGATTCTAAGAATTGTTTTTTTAGATAATAGTGGTTTCATGATGCAAGTGTTACTAATTAACCCATAGATGGCGGCAAAAGAGTTGGATTCATACCTTACCCAAGAGTATTTGCACAGAAGTGAAAAGACAAACCCAACTCGTCTCTCCGATTAACAATTCTGAGCCATTACAGCAACTGATTTTCTCAACCAATCACCCATTTATGTTCTGACCAGGTTCAACGTTGCTTAACTTTGATGATCATACAGGAGCCAGTGTTTCAATGTGATATGACTGTAAACCAAAAGTAAATGTGTAAGTGGGAATAAAATATGCCGTGCACTTATTCCTGTCATAGTTAAATGTCTCTTTGTATGATTCTGTGAGCTCACGTGTGTGTAAATAGAGTATTTTTATTATACTAATGTTCTCTCGATACAAGGCCTAAGAGCTGCTCAAGGTAGAGGGTTTCTGTGTTGTATTTTTTTTTTTTTAATCGTTTCACCACATGCAAGGTGGTAACGCCACTGATGCGCAGGGGGCTACATAAGAGTAAAAGATTACATAGGAGGAGAGTAAGGAGAAAGACGAACCAGTTACAGGGGGTGTCAGAGAAAGGAGCAAGAAAAGGATTGTAATACAGGTGTGATGACAATTGCAAAGGTAGTCAGTCAGTTAACTGCCATACGTGATACACACGTTGGGTGATCATGTCCCAAAAGAGACATGACTGACTGGGCAGAAGATTATCCCGCAATAGGTTGCCATTGCTTTCTGGGGTAGACTGGTTACTGACCAAGGCTATAGAACCCAATCTGTCCTATTATTTAACCCATAACTTGAGGGAAGAGATGGATTAATACCTTTCCCATAGGTATTTGTGCGTAAGTGAATGCAAGGAATTCAACTGGAATTCAAACTCGGCTTCCCAATTTGTTATTCCGAGTCGATATCTTTGCACCACAATGCACAAGAGAAAGGGAAAGATATAAAGGGTGATGTAGAAAGAACTGGAGTCAAATGGTTAAGTGATGGGTATTGACATTGCATTTAAATTCCTGAGAGGTTGTAGCCCCCAGGAAAGCAAGAATATGAAAGAGTTCCACAGGCGGGAAGTGCGAGAAAAGAAGCTGATGGAGTAGAATTGTTGGCTGCATTTGGTTGATCTATTGTATGAGTATAAGAAAATGCAAGAAGTGAAGTTTATGTGGCGGTACGGAAAAGAGGGGGGGGTAAATCTAGACTTGAAGAGGTTGAGATTATAGTGATTGGTAAAACATTCAGCCATGCACGTGTTCCACAAAGCCACGGTTTTTGCTTTTGTTTCTTAATTGGTTTCACCTGATGAAAAAGCAGTAAAGCCACTAAGATACGAGGGGGCTTTACAGGGGGTGAAAGAATTAAGAATAAAAACAGTAAATAGGGGAACAGTAGATTGAATTTAAATTTTTTGCAGATTCAGAGTCAGAGTCAGAAGAGAGTTCCCCAAGCAAAAAGTTCAAGAGAAGAAACTCTTAACATAGAACTTAGTTACATCTAACCATTTCAACTGTAAAATGATGAGACTTAGCAACTAATCTAGTTAGTTATGTGCCATACGTAAGACACGCTTTGGGTGATCATGTCTTGAAAGGGAAATGACTGACTGGGCATAAGATTACTCCGCAGTAGGTTGCCATCGCTTTCAGTGGTAGACTAGTTGCCGCCAAGGCTATAGAACCCAATCTGTCCTATTATTTAACCCATAACTGGAGGAAAGAGATGGATTAATACCTTTCCCAAAGGTATTCGTGTGCAAGTGAATGCAAGGAATTCAACTGGAATTCAGACTTGGCTCCCCGATTTGTCATTCCGAGTCGATATTCACTGCACCCCAGCATGCTTAAATTCATGAAGCTGAAGTACCAAAGGGGAAAGCTTATCAGACGAATTATCATTAAAATATAGCAAAAGCACGTTATGTTGGTGAACAAGTGACAGCTACTGAAATATGGATATTCGTCTCTTTGATTAGTGTTACCCTATGCAAGGCAGTAAAGCCACTGAGACACAAGGAGTTACTAGGTGTTGAAGAATTAGAAAGGAAAACATTAATAATGAACAGAAAGAGAAAAGAGAAAAGAGGAGGACAGTAGATAGCAATTGATATTGAATTAAATTTTTGCAGATTAAAGTTGGCCAGAAAACATCGAATAGGAAGAGAGTTCCACGAGTGAGAAGTGCGAGAAAAGAAACTATTAGCATAGAATTTATAACAATATCTCACCATCTTAACTGAAAGTTGATGAGATCTCCCTGAAAACAATATATGCCTCCTCAGCCTCACCCTATCTTCTAACCTCAAGCAGAATCAATAGCTAAATCCACTGCTAGGAAGGCTGGGTCACTGTGTCAGGCCAGGAAGTTTTTTTTTCCACCTGAATCCATCTTGCACATATACAAATCAACCATTCGACCGTGCATAGAATGCTGTTGTCATATCTGGTCAGGCACCACTGCTGTTCATATCAGGGTTCTTGACAGGCTCCAAATGAAAATCTGTAATTTGCTCACTCCAGACCTGGCAGCCACTTTCTCACAAGTGTGATGTGATTTACCTTTGTCTTTTCTAGAAATACTTTCATAACTTCTGCTCTGACAAACTTAGGTCACTGTACCCCCTCCTCAAGAATTTACTCAAGCAACCAGACTGGCAACAAGATCTCACACTTTTACAGTTAGATCAAACAAATGCAACTTCTTTTCTCGCACTTCCCGCCTGTGCAACTCCCTTCCTATACTTGCTTTCCTGACGGCTACAACCTCCAGGAATTTAAATGCAATGTCAATTCCCATCTCTTATCCATTTGACTCCAGTCCTTCCCTCATCCTTTCTACATCATCCAGTGTATCTTGTCTTTTTTCTTTCTCTCTACCTTCGCAACTCTCTTCACACCTGTGTTCCCATCTTTCTCTTGCCCTTTCTCTGACACCCCCTGTAACTGTTTCTTTCTCTTCACTCTCCTCCTTTCTAAACTTTTACTCTCTTCTGTAGCCCCCTGTACATCAGTGGCAGTACCGCCTTGCTTGGGGTGAAACAATTGAAAAATATAAAAATCTTAATGCCAGTCCAGTACTATGCCATCGTGAAGAGCTCATATTAACAATTACCATGAAATTATTTGTAGAAAAGAGTCAACCTTATGGCAGTTGGAAAGTGTCAGTCAGCTAAGTGCCACACATGATACATAATTGGTCAATCATGTCTCAAAGAGACATGACTGGCTGGACTGAAGATTTTCTCATCGTAGGTTGCCATTATTTTCTGCAGTAGACTGGTTGCCAAACAAGGCTATAGAACCCGATCTGTCTGGTTGTTTAACCCATAGCTGAAGGGAAGAGATGGATTTCCTAATAGTGAAAGTGAATGCAATAAATTCAGTTGAAATTTGAACTCAGCTCTTCAATTTCTCATTCCAAGAGCTGATATCCACTGCACCACAACGCACATCTGCCGTGGAAAATTGACTGAAACTGAAAAGTTATCCAAGTTAAACTTACTTTTTACGAATGGGATAAAAAGTGAATGGGGATGATTCACCCTTGTGCAATTGGCATACCTTTTAAATTGGCTGATAGAACAGCAGATACTTTCGTCATTTGATCAGTGCGGAAAGAGGTGGTAGAGTGGGAAATAACTCATTATATCAAAGTTTTTATTTACATCAAAAGTGTCAGTTGCCAATTTTGTTTTTGTTGATAGAATTTTATTAATTTTCTATGAATTCACAGAAAAAATGATTTTGTTATTTTTTTTTTCTTGTTAATTTTTCATTCAAAGATTCAAGGGTGGGCTGCTCACCCTTCCAAGAGTTTAAACACTACTCACAATATTAATCCTTTTTATTTTGTTTGTCTTGAACCAGAAGTAACCAAATCCGAGGCCTTGAAGGGTGAAAGGTCACAAACCTGATACCCTTGAGACTCGTAAGTCTAATCTCTTCACCATTTCTTTAGTAAATTTTGATTTCTATTTTGTCTTTGAAAATTATACCCGATTGGCAAGAAAGTCAGTAGTTTTCTTTTTCACTCTTCGGTGTAAAAAAAAAAAAACGTGTTAAACTGGGCAGATATTCGGAAACGTTTTATGCATATTGGCTTCTCTTCAACACTGTTAAATTCTCAGATGTCTATTTGTGAATATGTTTCCCTGGGTATAAAAGACATAAAAATCTTTTTTTTTCTTCTTCGTTTTCTTTATATTATCTTCACGTGCTCATGTTGATGGTAATTAACACCTGAACAAAACACCTGTTGGTTTACCAAATGACCTCCATCGACTTGCATAAATTTAAATCATTGTACATGGGAAGTGCCTTAAGGGATATTTTTCAGAATAATTCATTGATTTTTTTTTTCGATTTCTTAAATATTTTTTTTGAACCTTTGCATCAATTTTAGTTCATTTTTTAAATTTTGAATTTTTTAAAAAATTTTGTGAAAATTTTATTTGTTTACCATTGAAAAAAAATATTCTCATATTTGTTATTTTGTAATACCTTTGTACCTATAAAATCTGAAAAGAAAAAAAGAAATATTTTTTTGTTTACGCTTCATGGTTTGTTTGTTTGTTTAGCGGCATATCAACTTATTATGGGTCATTGCATGCCAAAATTTAATTTTCATTGGAGCATTAGTAATTTTTTTTTTTAAATTTATTACTGGCAAAATTTTTTTATGTTTCTTTTCCTTTTTTTTTTTTTTTTACAAAAATATAATGCTGGTAATTTTAATTTTTAAAAAAATTATTTTGTAAAAATACATCTATATATTCTGTGTATTTAGGCAGCAGATGTACTTTAAGGCAAATTTTATTAAAGACTATAGACATTTTGTGTCTATTAATTTTGCCAATCAACTTTTCCAAGTTATCAACTATTTTTCTCAAATGAGGAGGAAATTCCAACCAAAACTGACTGAAATTCATTTTGGAAGAATTATGGTCCAAGCTTTCAACTTTAAGTTCGCCTCAGGGCAGATAGGAACAAGTGGTGAGTGCCGTGAGGTAGGCATGGTGTGATGTGCGCATTTTTTTTTGATAAAGTTTCAAAGATATGTACTCCCTCTTCCTGTTTGTATATATATATATATATATATATATATATATATATACACAATGTGCAGCACTGTGTGTGTATATATTGTTTTCATATCTGCTCTCTTTTAATTACTAAGCATAGGTGATCGAACAGTTAAGGCGTGTCAGATCTACTAATGGTTTCTCCTTTGAAAGTTCAAATTTGACTGAGAAGCAAGAAAACAGAAAAGGGTTCCAGAAGCAAGGTGTCCGAGAGAAGAAACTGTTAGCATAAAACTTATGGTTGCGTCTTATAATTTCAACTATAAATGATGAGACCTAGCTGCCAATCTAGTATTGTACTTCCTAAAGATGGTGTCTTGATGAAAACACTGAGTTTTCAGTCTCTTAAACAGGTTGATGTTTGTAAGGAAACCCCATCCAGCCCATGCTAGCATGGAAAAAATGATCAAATGATGATATATTGTCTTATGCCAATGGTATGACTTTGAGTTTCATGCGTTATGCAGTCATCAGGTGCATTTTTCAAAGTAACAGTTTAATAGATTTGAATTTAAGTTCACACAATGTTCGTGGGAGTTAAATCTTATAAAGTTGGATTACTGCTTTTTAATAAGAGTAAAAATTTAAACATATTAAGACTATTTGTGGGAAAAACATTAAAATTAAACTTTAAAATCATAAGATTAAAAAATATTAAAATACAGGGAGATGAAATCAAAGTGGCGTAATTCATAATTATTAATAGCAATATTTGTGGGGGAAAGAAAGAAAGAAAGAGGCAAAGTAAGAGAGTGAGGAAGAAAAAGAGAAAGAAAGGTAAACATAAAGAGTTAACTATCAATCTGTGTCTAAGAATTTAACTATATATATATATATATATATATATATATATATATATATATAGTTAAATTCTTATTGGGCGTGTATAATGATATGCTAGCTAAAAAGTCTGCCTTCTTCTACCGGACACACGTGGCCCAGAGGTAGAATCGCCGACTGACACCAATTTGGTCGGGTTTCAATCCTGGGTTAGGAAGCGATTGAAGTCTAACCATACTGTTGAGCTGTGATACAGCGAAACAGATCTGTCTGCGGATGACTATAGTACATACACATATATCTATCTATATATATATATATATATATAAGAAAAATTAAGACAGACACGTTGTTTCATGGTGAATCGGAAATATAGGCCTATTTTAGGTGAACCATCGCCAGCTTCCGTCTTTATTTTACAAAAGATTTTACCCGAATGGTTCGCCTGAAATAGGCCTCTACTTCTGATTCACCATGAATTAACGTGTCTGTCTTAATTTTTCTTATATTTGCTCTATATGTATTTATATGCATATATGCTCAGAGGTCTCTTAGAGAGTTATCCTACCACTGTATGTACAGGATACTCCTTTGGATTCTTCTATACCCACACTGCATGCTTATATATATATATATATATAACGTAGAATATTTGGAATTTAAGTTAGGTAAATTCTGATAGAGACGAACTAAAAAGAACTCAATGTTAAATTTAATTAATTTAACAGTGTAATATAATCTAGAAAATTTTTTAGATATTCTACAATTTTTTCTAGAGTTTGTGAGTGTATGTATATATATATATATATATATATATATATATATATATATATATAGTGGATGACCAATATAGACTGAACTATCGCCCGGTTCACACTCCACCCATGTCTATTGAACAGGTGTAGAGGCTCATCCCTTGTTCCCTGTTTAGGATGTGGTTTCCGGCTTTCTCTTTTCAAATCTTTTCACTTTTACATAGCCCCCTGCGCACCAGTGGCCTTACCGCCTTGCCCGGGGTGATATGATTAAAAAAAAAAATATATATATAATGTGGATGACTAATATATACATATATAATGTGGATGACCTATATATATATATATAATAATCTCCAAAACTATGCTTCCTGTTTTTAAGAAAACATGATCTTTGTTTTTCTTTGAGATACTATTTCTACTTCCCTCCCCTCCACATATAAAGTTGAGTTATGAAAGAGGAAAATGCATCAGAATAATTACCATGAAAATATTTAAAGATTGTTTTGTCTGTTTAACCGTACATCAACTTCTTTATGGCTCATTTAATGCCAAAATATGTCCTTTTGCTTTCATAACTGAATACATGGTAAATGGTACTCAGCTTTCCTGCGTATACAATGTTCATGTGAACATAATTACTAGAGGCGGTGATATGTTTTTTTAAGTTGTGGTTTTATTGAAGTTATATTTTTTAATACAGTTTGATTTTAAAAATTGTAGGATATTATATAAATGTGCATTGTGGTGCAGTTGATATCAACACAGAATGACAAATCAGGGAGCCAAGTTCAAATTCCAGTTAAATTTCTTGCATTCACTTACGCACAAACACTTTAGGGAAAGGTTCTATTGCCTTGGCTGGCAACCAGTCTACCGCAGAAAGCAATAGCAACCTATTGCGGGATAATCTTCAACCCAGTCAGTAATGTCTCTTTCGAGACATGATCGCCCAAAGCGTGTATCACGTATGGTTAATTGACTGACTGAATATAATAGTTGGAAACATGATTAAGGCTTCTACTGAGTATAAAGTGGGGGATCGGTTTTATATTGTTATGAAGTAATAAACTGATCCCCCACCTATTACTACTTATTAATATATCTTTTCCCTCTAGCTATGAGTAAAAAAAACAGGACAGATTAGGTTCTATAGCATTGGCTGGCAACCAGTCTACTGCAGAAAGCAATGGCAACCTACTGGAGGATAATCTTCTTCCCAGTCAGTTATGTCTCTTTCGAGACATGATCGCCCAAAGCATGTATCACATATGGTACTTAACTGACTGAATAGCATGAAAGTTTATTCATGTTAGTATTTTAAATGGATTTGGGTGAAGTCACTACAGTTCGTTAGGAGGTGCATATTGTTGGGAATTTGTTTGTATAAAAATGCATGACTGATATTTATTTTGTTTTTGCCATTTGTCCTTAGCTGGGGTCTTAACAGGTGCGACTATTCGAGTCAGGGTGGAGCTGGAAACAGCAACAAATAAGAGGTCATTCTATGCACCTCTAAACCTTACTGTAGTCAAATGTAGTCTATTGTCCTACCCAGGGCTAATTTATAGAAAAGGCATAATGTTATCTACATTACAATAGTGGGCAAATTACTGAAGCTGAGATGCCAGATCAGTACCAATAACATTACAGATTCTTCTTTGCATTACATAGTATTACATAGCAGCAGGGCCGTAGCTAATGCTAAAAAAACACCAGACAAACATAAATTTAGTATTCGTTTCTTAATTATTTATTATTATTACTATCATGTCATTTTCAGCATTATTTGATTCCTGCTATGGTCACACTACCTATCAAGTCTGTGGAAAGTCCTAAGGCAGATTGTAGTGTGTTGTTATGACCAGGGCCATAGCTGATGCTAAAAAAACACCGGGCACAGAGAAAATTGCCCGGATTTATTAGTTGACAAGATGATGACATCATCAGTGTCATCCATTTCCAGAAACTATGATTTTTGCGGATTTTTTCGGCTATTCCAATGGAAATTAGGCACAGAACATGAACGAAAGCAGGAAATTGGGTTCAGACTTTCTGAGTATAACCAGTCTTTTCTCACAAAATTAATAATTAAACGAACAGATTTTTACTGCGTTCATTCAGATGTTTTCTTCATTTTTCTTTCTTTCTTTATTTCTTTCTTCGTGAATTGTTTAGTTTGATTTCTGACGAAGACATTTTTCCTTGCCCGGATTTTCACTATGATTGCATGGATCGGCCCGGACACATGCCCGGTGTGCTCGGTAGTCAGATACAGACATGCATAGCAGGAACATCAGACCGGATGTGGCAGCAATATTGAATGCGTGAATGAATAGTAGTCTTATAAACGTGTAAAAATAATTCAGACAAGAAAAATTGTCTTGTATTAAAATAGTGAACCAACTTTATTAGCAAAAGATGTAGTAATTGCTACAATATAGTGCACGTCATGTTAACTTGAAAGAGCACAATGAGTTACTTGTCTGGTGGTTAGTGTAGACCATATTGATGGAATGGAAAAAAGGTTCTCTTAGGCAATTAAAAATAACTGTTTCATTTTTGAGTCATTAAAATTTACAAGCCATTTTTTGCCCCTGTTAACAACAGAATGAAAGTAATTTTTGAGATCAACTGACAATTTGACCTTATCAAACTGATCATTACTATTAGGATATGTAGGATAGATAAGAGTTGCCCCTAGACTTGAATAGGTTAAAAATGTAGTGATCAGGGAAACATCCTCTCAGGAGTCCTAAATGTGCATGTGGTGGGATGTATTGTAACTTTGAATGAGAAATCAGAGATCCAGGTTCGAATTTTAATTGGATTCATTAATATTGACAGTTTTTAAGAAAATTTTTGACAAAGTGGAAAAAATGTAATGAGTTTCGTTCTTTAGGACTTTTTTTTTTAATCGTTTCACCCCAAGAAAGGCGGTAATGCCACTGATGCGCAGGGGGCTACATGAGAGTAAAAGATTAGATAGGATGAGAGTAAAGAAAAAGATGTACCAGTTACATGGTGTGTCAGAGAAGGGAGTAAGAGAAGGATTGGAATACGGGTGCGATGACAGTTGCAATGGTAGAGAGAAAGGAAAATATATACAGGGTGATGTAGAAAGAACCGGAGTCAAGTGGTTAAGAGATGGGTATTGACATTGCATTTAATTTTCTGGAGGTTGTAGTTGTCAGGAAAGCAAGAATATGGAAGCGGGTTCCACAGGCGGGAAGTGCAAGAAAAGAAGCTGCTGGAGTAGAATTGTTGGCTGCATTTGATTAATCTACTTGTGAATAGGTGGGACCCAGTTGAAGGTCTGGTTGCACAAGTAAACTCATGTGGCAGGGACACCAATGACTTAAGTTTGTCGGAGCAGAAGCCATGAAAATATCTATAGAACAAACAGAGGGAAGCCACATCCCATTGGTGAGAAAGTGGCTGGAGTCGAGCCGCCAAGTCGGTACCTGTCACATTACTTTTTCTTCTTTGGAGCCTGTCGAGAATACTGAGATGAAAAACTGGTGTGCCTGACCATATATGACAACAGTATTCCATGCATGGATGGATGGTTGATTTGTCTAAAGGGATGACACAAGCACATGAATGATAGATACTAAGATTAAATTTTTTTTTAAAATATGCATTTGTGCTTATAGTTTAGGCATCTGCATTGTGGTACAAGATGTGCAACAGAGTGCAATGGATATTAGCGGAGAATGAGTAATCAAAGAGCCAGGTTTGAATTCCAGTTGAATTCATTGTATTCCCTTTTGCACAAATACCCTTGGGAAAAGTTTTAATCTAACTCTTTCCCCTTCAACTATTGGATAAGTAGCAGGCTAGATTGGGTTCTATAGCCTTGGTCGACAGACAGTCTACAAATGTCCAGAAGATAAAGAGATTTGCATAGGGTCAACACATCTACCTGAAAAAAAGACAAATCATATGTGTCGACGACTCCCTTGTCGATGGTGAGGGGTCATCAACAGCTTATGCTCCACTGTCAGTAAGAGGTTTGTATATAGTCTAGCTGATTTCATTTAGATTTTTTTTCTGAGGGTCACTTTTTGGATCAGATGTCGGCTATTAGTCAAATAAATCCTTTGTTGGTTATTAAACGCTGAAACATGTTTTGGTTTGTAAGAATAATGCTTTTGTTTTAATTTGCCTTTTTTTTTGTGAGTGAATTAAATATTTTTGGGGAAATAACAGTGATTTTTTTTCCATGTACAAGTTAGCCTGTAGTGTAATATATTACCTTGAACAGCTGATATAACTGACTGGTACATCTGACTGTGTCAAAAGAGATTAAGTGTCAAACATATACTTTTAGAGTGTACAAGCTTAAATAGAGTGTGAAAGAAGTATTACCAAACAAGTAGTTTGAAAATCTATGGAAACAAGATCAAGCAGGATACTCAAATTCTTAAAAGAAATCAGAATGTACTCAAATATATGACTGGTTGAATACTATTTCACACACACATAGATATATGTATTTCTACTAACTTGTTATATATTCAAAAATTTTGTTCTACCGAATGTACATTTGCAAATCTTGTATATGTAATATATATACATACAATGTATATAGGCTGGATTTGGCTTCAGATAACCCGTAGTGGTTGGTATGCCATAAAATCTAAACAGCCAAATTAAATATATACATTTTTATAAAATATTAATTCAAAATGTGTTAAATATATAAATTTGTTAAATGTATGAATTTGTTGAAATATATAAGTCTGTTATATATGGTAATTTGTTAAATATATAAACTTTTTAAAATTGTTCTTAACTTTTTGTTCGATTTTTAATAGTTCAATTCGGCGTTAAATGACCCAAGATGGGTTGATGCGTCGTAAAACAACCAACCAACCAACCAACATCTGACTGTAAGTAAAATTGACAAAGTGACAAGAATGCAGTTGACAGATACATCTGGCCATAGATAAACATCAACAAAGCACAAAGATATGATTAAGAGACATATCCAGCCATAGGTGATGTCAACACAGTGCAACCAGAAAAGCTGCACATGGATGTAACCAATGAGAAACAAGCATTGTGTGGGTGAAGAGGCATGGTCGTGTGGGGCTCGTGGAAGCTTTAAGACTAAAATGTCTAGAATTTTTGGCTGACGATACGGAGACTGACTAACGATTCTTGACTGTCGCTTCATGTGAGCGATCTCTCTCCACCTGGCCTCCTCCTCCACCTGGCCTCCTCCTCCACACAAGCATCACTGATGAAGAATAGAAATATAAGATTATATTTTTTTATATACATGTTCCTCATTGATTGTTCAGGACCAGCATAATATACAACAATAGCTGGTGGGGAGAATAAATGAATTTATACCTGACTGGAATTGAAACCTGGCTGTCTGATTTCATCATTGCACCACTTAAATTTCCCATTACGAGTAGGAAGGTAACCAAAGAAATCTAACACAATACCTACTGTCAAAGAATGACAACAATATTTAAATAATTTTTAAATTACTATGCACATATTTGCTGCATATTTTAACAATTAAAGATGCACATATTTTCTCCATTAAGGAAACAAGCTAAGGAAATAGAGAAGAAAGGATTAAACATAAACTACAAGAAAAACTGAATGCGTGGTCATCAATAAAAACACGTGCCCAAAATGCCGACTACAGGTGGGGGTCACTAAAATCAAGCAGGTGCAGAAATTTAAATACTTTGGAAGTGTTCTAACAGAGGACAGAAAGTGCAACAATGATCCGAAGGCGTATTGGGATGGCCAAGGACGCATTCCAAAAGCTAAGCAGAGTATTAAGAAACAGGAAAATTCCTTTGCAACAAAGAAAAGAGTATTGAACTGTTATGTAATATATATCCTCCTATATGGCTGCAAATGCTGGACAATCTCATCAACGATGAACGAAAGACTTGAAGCAACCCAAATATGGTTGTATAGTAAGATGCTGAGGATACAGTGTGATCAACGACAAAGTTTTGGAGATGATGGAAACAAAAAAGAAACATACTTAAAATCAGAAACAGGTAAATTTCTGGGATATGTAATAAAGAAGGAGGGTTTGGAGAATCTGATGCTCCCAGGTCAAATAGAAGAGCATGGTTCTGGAGAAATACCCAGAAAAACAGAAAAAAAAAAGAGCTACAAGAAGCAAGGGGAGGTGGAGGTCCACAATTGCCTTCGTTCTGAAGGCAACTGTGGGCATCCTTTCTCTCATGCTCTTTTCTCTGTCCACACCACTCTCATCACACCGGTATTCTCATCCTTCTCTTATCCACTTCCTGACACCCCCTATAACCTGTCCCTCTTTCTCATCACTTTCCTCCTATGTAACCCCCTGTGCACCAGTGTTGGGAAGGCTGCCTTGCCTGGGGTGAAATGATTTTAAAAAATGGGTAACAAGTCTTGTTCACAACAGGTAAACTTGTAATTTAATTTTTTAAAAACCAAGTTAAATAAACTATATTTACTCTGGTATATTCGGATGATTATTCTCATGTTTGTTATCACGACATTTTATTCGTTTTAGTTGTGTTACTGGTTAGGAAAAAAGAAATATATACAAATATATTTTTCATTTTTAAACGAGTTATTACATGACCTAGGTTTCTACCATGTGGTGTGTTCAAGCAATTTGCAAATTGCCTGAAGACACCACATATAACAGAGTAAATATAGTTTTTCTAACTTAGTTTTTAAAAATTACAAGTTTACCTGTCGTACGCAAGACTTGTTACCCTTTTTTAAAATCATTTCACCCCAAGCAAGGCAGCCTTCCCGACAAAAAAAAAAGTTCTAAAATATAATTGTATTAAACATTTTTGAATACAACTGTGTACTGATCTAATTTAATTGTTACCAAAAACTAATAATTGAATAATTTATATATATATAAGAAAAATTAAGGCAAATACACTATTTCATGGTAAATCGGAAGTTTGGCTTATTTCAGGCGAACCATCATCAGCTTCCATCTTTTTTTTTACTTCTGTTTTACCATGAAATAATGTGTCTGCCTTAATTTTTCTTATATATTTAGAGCTCACTTAGAGAGTTATCCTACCACTGTATGTACAGGATACTCCTTTGGATTCTTCTATACCCACACTGCATGATGAGATATATATATATATATATATATATATATATATTTGTGTATTTAGGCAGCAAATCTTCTTTTAGAGATGTCAATTTAAATAAATTGCAAACATTGTGTCTGCTTATTTTTAATAAAATCCATTAATACTCACGGACACTCTTTTGTGTATTATAATTAAAAGATGTAAGAAATGAGCTGTAACATATGTTGTCTCTTCCTGATGCTCACTATTAATTTTCATTTTGTTGCCATTCTTTCCAACACCTCATCATTGCTCACATGCTCAGTCCATGATATCCGCAGCATCCTTCTGTAGAACTAAGTTTCTGCTGCTTCAAGTTTTTCCTTCATCTGGGATATCTTCGGTCTGTCCCCATTTTTGTATATTCTCGGTTGCTCTCTCCTGTCGTGGAAAAGATCTTTTATATATTCTTCGCATCGCTGGAGTATTTCTTTTTTCTCTAATGTTATTGTTCCATCCTTGGATTTTATGCATCCTGTTGAGGAGCAGGTTTTTTGTCCTGTCAGTTCTCTTATCTCTGTATGCATCTCTGCTTTACTGGTCCTGCCCAGTCTCTCTGTGCGTTTGTCTTTGAGCCATTCCTCTTCAGCCTGTCTGAATTTGCTCCTTACTTCCTTGTGTAGTTACCTGTATTCCTTTCCATGTCTTGGCGTTATTTTTTGTCTCCTTTGTATTATGTCGAGAATCTCTTCACTCATCCACTCGTTTTTTCTTCTGCGTCGGATTTCCTTTGTGGCAATATTGTTTGCTGATGTCACTATCGCTTCCTTTAGTGAGTCCCATTTCGAGTGTCCTTTTCCAATTTGTTCTTTGTATTTGTTTCTCATGCTGTTAGTGTATTCTTTTTGCAGGTTGAGGTCATTCATGAGCGTGTTGTATTTTAGTCTTGGTGTTGTGTTCAGTTTCTTCATTCTTTGGAGTTTTATTTTTAGTTTGCAGATGACTGGGACATGGTTGCTTCCGCAGTCTACATTGAACCACTGCATTTCTGAATCTCCTGTTTATGTAGTCTATTTGGTTTTTCATGTCACCTCCTGGGCTTCTCCATGTCCATAGATAACGTGGATGTTCTTGGAACCAGGTGTTAGTTATTACCTGGTCATTTGCTGTGCACCATTGGACCCATCAGAGTAATAAACAGAAAATAAACTAAAACAAAAGAAATAAATAATATAAATATGAAAAACAAAAATATATAGACACATTCAATCATAACAAAAACAGAAAATAAGACAACCACCAAACAAAAAATAAAATACATACATAAAGCCCACTAAAACACCCAACCATGACCCCAAAACAATAAGCAGCAAAACATACCAATGCTTAAAAAATGGCCAAACCAATAAAAAAAGAGGTCAATACAGCAAAAGAGCCCAACCCAATATAAAACAATTAAACAAACACCCATTCATGTGTACAAACAAGCAATAAAAATAAACAAAAAGAAATATCAACCAATCACAAGCAAAACTACTTCCACAAAAATCACACCATGTTCTATATAAACAAGAAAACACAGGGACCAAGCAACAAATAGCCCTGACAAATGAGTACATCATAACAGTACCCTCACATAACTTTGAAATTGGCATAAATCTGCTCAGTTAAGGAAACAAGCTCTGTTTTCTTTTTAACACTTTATCTCCACCTGATATCAACTGCTTTACAATAAAAACCTGCTTGTCAAAATAAATTTTATCAGTAAAACCACTGGAAAAACAACCTTGGTACTAAACATCATCACGATTCACAATTAAATACTATATATATATATATATTATAAGGTACACTATATTTATGGATTAAAGTCCTTAATATTGGAAATAGTATATGTAAGTATAAGTCTATGGCTATATTGTGTTGAATGCACCGGTTCTCATCCGATCACCAAAGTTAAGCAACATTGAGCCTGGTTAGTAGTTAAATGGGTGACCATTTGGGAATACCAGGTGCTGTAAACGTAAAGACTAAGAATGGTTTGGGAGTTGGGTGCAGCGCTAATAACCCTGTCCCGTAAAAAACAGTTTGTTACAGAAACAGCAACAAAATGTTGCTGCCCTATGCACCATCTGGGTGTGATGATGGATAAATGATGATGATGATATGTTAGAAGTTAGGGGCATTGTGGGTACTCTGTTGTGTTATTCTAATGGGTATTTTGGTGGGTGAGTTAGGGTTATGATTCAAATAATTGTGAATCCAAATCCAGTTTTTTAGTTATTAACATTGTTGTTAATTTTTTTTATTTATTATTATTTTATTGTTGAGTGTTATTAAGTTTTTTGTGTTTATTTGTGTGTATGTGGTTTGTTAATTTAATTATTACGTACTTAGTTTATTTATTTGTATGTATTTATTTTACATGTTTTTGTTTGTTTTATTTAATTTATTTTTGTTTATTCTTATCTATTTTCAATTTCAGACTTTTAAGTAAAAATTTGTTTTGATGTTTTCATTTTGAGATTTTTATATTTACATATGCTATATCCCTAATATTGAGCACTTTAATCCTAAATATAGCATACATTAAAACTGCATTTTATCATATACATTATATGTATAAGAGAGAGAGAGAGAGAAGAATTCAGATTGAAAACACCAAAATTCTATATAAATCACATGACCAGAAACATCTTGCTATTAGAGAGGCCCTGTACATTAAACATCTCTATCCTACTATCAACCTCACCTAATTCAACAGGGGAAATGGAGAGTTTCTTTTTTTAAAAAACAGATAGATGCTTGGAATAAATGCTCCTATTAAAAAACAAACCTTCCTTGGAAATTGCTGAAGAAGTGTCCAGAAGCACTCGGGACAATGAAAATTATGGAAAACTTTTGTACTTCCTCGCTCAAAAACACAGATGTAAGAATGCTGGAAAAACTATGCTAAAATAGCAATTAAGTTTTCCTTTTCTGCCATATTTTATGTTCAAAAGAAGGGTTGATGCCCAAATATATATATATATATATATATATATATATATAGTGTATCAAAGCAGCATATAATTTTCTAAACATATACTGTTAAATATAAGAGACAATGAATGTCTATTATGTTTAATCATGAGCCGTACTAAACATAGTACATAGTAGACAAAACTGAAATAATCCTTATAAACACAATTTTCTTGTAAATAATCATCTCTGCTATGAAAGTGGTCCGTAATGTTAACAAATGTAAACAGACAATGTTATGAAAATTTCCAGAAATTAACAACATGGAATTAACAACTGACATATTTAATTTATTTGTTTAAACATTATTTTTTTTAATTGAGACTCATATTTGAATAAATATTCTGTTTTGAATTGAGCAGTATATCTAAATCTATCTAAACTTATTTATAAATGGAACTTTGTGTGTGTGTCTGTTTGTGTGTGTGTGTCCATTACCTATAAACTCCGAAATGGCTGAACCGATTTTCTTGAAAATTTACACAGTTGTACTATAAGCGTCTGCGAGTGTTCTTAGCTAGGTTTTGTGTCGAGGTACCCTGAATAAATATTGAAAACCGATAATAGAAAAAAATTGTGTTATAGAAGGAGTGGTCCGATTTTAATCAAATTTGATACACTCATAGACAAAGACATAAGAAATGATATTCAGAAGTTTCAGGGTTGCAGTTCTTACAGTAGTGCAGAAAATTGATAATATATATATATAAAAGGAAAGATGTTTGTGTGTGTGTCTGTTTATCTGCCTGCATGTCTGTATTTTTTTTCAGCCCTCTTATTTTAGTTTTTGCTTCAGGTTTGGCTCTAAGTAGGTATAATTGTAGTTCTTAGTCTCAGCCATGATACCATTTACTCAGAGGACTTATTTAGCCTTCAAAATTCAGTTTACGATGAAAAAAACTTATTTGATATCGATAACAGGAAATCAAAATTTGACTTACATCCATTCATTTTTCTTTCAGTCTACGGTTTTGCTTTGACTGGAAACAACTATTGCTTTTTAGTCTTTCGTGCCAACGTCCAAAGAGTCTGAGCTCCAGGACCATGGATTAGTTTTAAAGCTTTCATTACACCCGAGCAATGCCGGAATACACTGCTAGTTATATATATATATATTTCCACTGGCCTGAATAATCTTCAAAACTATACTGTCCTGTTTTTTTAAAAAAAATTATCTTAATTTTTCACTGAGTTATTTTTTTTCTTTTTTTTCCCCCTATTTATTTCTAGGAGAGCCCAAGCTTTAAATGGTACCTGTACTGGTGAACATGGAATTGGACTGGGCAAGCGACATCTTCTCAGTGATGAGGTTGGAGAAGGGGCTTTTTCAGTCATGAAACAGCTGAAGGCTACACTTGACCCAAACAATATTTTGAATCCAACTAAGGTTTTATTGTAAAGTTTATGGAAAAATTTTTCTAAAACAACAACAAAAAAAAAAAAAAAAAAAATCAGGTTTCATTAATATTTATTTTACTAAACCAGGTGTTAAAATTATCCACCCCACCATGTTAAATTTGAATTTCCTCTCAACCATCGCTTGTGAATATTCTTATACCAAGTAGAAAAGATATGTTTATATACGTATGGATTAGTGATTCAGTCATTGATCAGAGTATCATTGTGCTCTGGAAAGGATCCAAGATATTTTACTTCATCCCTGTTCCTTCGATCAGTGTAATATATACATATATGTATGTCTGCAGATGACTACAGTCTCACACACTGATTGAGCACCATGGAGGAATGGTAGACTTTGAAAAAACAGTAGCTACTCAAGCATCTACATGTCGTTCATTCCGTAATAAATTTGAACACTCTCAGCTACTGTTGTATGTTTACATTGTATATAACCTAAAGTCTGCCTTCCTCGACTGAGTGACCATAGCACAGAGGTAGAATCGCCGACTGATGTCAATTAGGTCAGGTTTCAATCCTGGCTAGAAGCAAGCAGATGTCTAACCATACTGATGAGCTGTGATACAGATCTGTCTGCTGATGACTATACATATATATTAGTCATCCACATACAAGCCTGTTTTGCTCTGTCACAGCTCATCAGTGTGGCTAGATATTCACTTGCTTCTGGCCGGGATCGAAACTCGACCGTTTTGGTGTTGATCGGAGTTGCTAACCCCTAAGCCATAGGCACATGGAATCAGAGAAGAGAAATATTAGCATGTTATATATAAGCGGTGTATATACACATCAGTCACCGAAAGAACTCAATTCATTGCTAGAGAGTAATGTGTAAATAGCAGAAGTGGGGACTGTTTTTAAAATTTTTCTCTCTAGAGAGCTCAATCATAATGAGAGCATAATATATTAGTCATTGTTGTGACTGTGTGTGTGTGTAGAGCGCGATAGATAAATTGTCGTCTAAATTATGCAAAAAATGAAAATAACACTGACATTTCATTTTAACAGATATTTTTTACCAAAATTATACAAAAATGTCTTTAAATACTAAAGAGTAAATTTATTCAATAGAATCGTCATTGGCTTCAATTTTTTTTTTTAATCATTTCACCCCAAGCAAGGCATTCCACTGCCTCTATTGCTTATGGGGCTACATAGGGGAAGGTAAAGAGAAGGAGTGGTTAGATATAGGAAATGTCAGAATATATATATATGATAAACTGGAAAAGTTTTTAATGATGCATTTCATCGATCAGGACTTCATTGAACTGGATTTGTTTACATTGCTGTGATTACACTTGGGCACAAATGAGAGGCGCTTCACAATTTAGAAATAATTTTTTTGTTGTTTGATATTTAATAATAAATATGATAGAAAAATAAAAAACAGAATATAGATGAATTTGGGGAGATTGATTAAAAAACTGTTTGAAAAATTTTGAAACCAGCAGCGTTTTTCATTCATGCCAGGTATACTTACAACATAAACAAACTTCTCTATCCAAACAGACGAAACGTATCATGTAAAAATTTTTCCATATTGTCATACTTCTTTTCTTTCTAAATTGTATGCCCTTATCTCAGATCTCATATATAGGAAAAACTACTAAAACAGACGCTTCTAGTTTAAATTTTAAAATCATTTGTTTCTGATGAAAGACCGCGGCCGGTCTGAAATATCAGATATATATAATAATAGAAATAAATAAATACTGTCAAAAAAATACATTTTTAACTTACAACTTTTTAGTAGTTTTTCCTATACATATTAAGACAATATACGTGGATTATCATTATGCTATATATATATATATATATATATATATATATATTGTGTATCGAGGTAGCAGATAATTTTCTAAGCATATACTGTTAAATATAACAGACAATGAATGACTATTATGTTTAATCATGAGCTGTTCTAAACATCGGATTTTGGCTTTCATTTCAGGTAAAAATAAAAATTGTTCAACATTTTGACATTTTTTATTATACTGGTTCTAAGCCTTCAGCTCACATGAGCCATCTTCAGAGAGGTTACAGGGACATTAATATAAAGACATCCACCATCAAAGATGATTTTATCTTGTGTTGACATAAAACATTGCTAAGCAACGATAACAGTCACCAAATAGCAGACGCAGTTCTTAAATTTGTAATGCTGTTCCATGATGTCAGACCAAAATCTTAACAGAAACATATGTCTAAATGCAATGTGATGTGTTGTGACCTGATTGAAATCTTTGATGTTTAGAATGGCTCATGATTAAACATAATAGACATTCATTGTCTGTTCTATTTAACAGTGTATATAGTGTATATATATGAGAAAAAACTACTAAAAAGTTGCAAGTTAAAAAAGTTTACTTTTGACAGTATTTATTTATTTCTATTATTATATATATATATATATATATATATATATTTGATATTTCAGACCGGCCTCGGCCTTTTATTAGAAACAAATGATTTTAAAATACAAGTGTCCGTCACGAGATGCGTCCGTCGCGAGATGTGTATGTCACGTGATGCGCTTCTAGTTTAAAATCATTTGTTTCTGATGAAAGGCCAAGGCTGGTCTGAAATATCAAATATATATATATATAAATAATAGAAATCAGTAAATACTGTCAAAAAAAACATTTTTAACTTTTTATAAGTATATATATATATAGGATTAATGCGGAGAATATTGTCACTTAACTGAGTAAAGTTTCACATATATATATAAAAAAGTTGTAAGTTAAAAATGTATTTTTTTGACAGTATTTATTTATTTCTATTATTATATATATATATATATATATATATATTTGGTATTTCAGACCAGCCTCGCCCTTTCATCAGAAACAAATGAATCATTTGTTTCTGATGAAAAGCCGAGGCTGGTCTGAAATGTAAAATATATATATATATATATATATATATATATAATAGAAATAAATAAATACTGTCAACAAAAACATTTTTAACTTACAACTTTTTAATAGTTTTTTTCTATACATATTAAGACAGTATACATGGATTATCATTATGCTATATATATATATATATATATATATAAGCACAAAAAAGGTCTGTCTAAAAAGTAATGGGACTAGGGTGTGCTGTGTGAGCTGTGGGCAAAAGATAGGGCTAAGCAGATTAACATGATAGGGTGTATATACATTTGTAACTAATCCTAGTGTTTGCTTTGCTTAGTGCACTAGAAGATACGAGTTGTGTCAAGAGAAATCATAGCTACTTTATCACAACAATTCACCTACTCACAATGCTCTGAGCATCCTGCAGGTCTTGGCCAAGAAGAACATTGCCGTACTGGAGTGATCTCCCTGATCTTGCTCCCTGTGATGTCTTTTCTTTTCCCCAAGCTGAAGGGGATCATCAAGGGAACCAATTTTGAAGGTGTGGAGTCCCTCAAGAGGGCTATAGTAAAGAAACTAAGGGGCATCCAAGGAGAATCCTTCCAGTCATGCTTTAAAATGTGGCAGAGACAGAGGGAAATGTGAGTCAAATGAGGGGGGATTACTTCAATGGGGAAACCATGTTGTTTGAAATTGAAATAAATTGTTTGTGTTACTTTTCAGACGAACCTTGTATATATGATTTGGGATCGAACAGAAATCAAATATTTTTTTTACTAATGTTCACCCACTTCAAAGCTCAGGGCTACTCAAGGTAGAGGATTGCTGTGGAGAGTTGTCTTAGCATAAGAAGGGACAAGATAACAGGATAGACAGCCAATTCTAGATTTGAAAAGGTCAAGGAATAAAATTTCAGTGTTCAGGGAGAGACGTTAGAAGTATAGAGTTGAAATAAACTTTAGAAGGAACCGGAAACCCAATCCTAAACAGGAAAAAAAGGATGAGACTCTACTCCTGTTTGAAAGAGGAGACAGAATAAATTTAGGTAAAGAGAAATATTGGAACATTGAAAGAACATTCAAGTCGGCAGACACTGACCATCATGGGGATTTCCAAAGAAATTGGAAACATATTTCATTGTCATGTTTTGAAGATAGACTTTTATGAAAGAAACCAATTAGCGATCCTTACAAGGATCTTCAAGCAATAATACAAGAGAAAGTACTTGGGGAAAAAAGAAAGGCAAGGATGAAAAATAAACTCCAAAACATCTGTTTAATATCAAAGAATGAGTGCCATATCACTCTTGGACTGTGACCAAAACAAACTTGGATTTGTAATTTTTTTTTTTTTTATAATCATATCGCCCCAAGCAAGGTAGTCTACTATGACTGGTGTGCTGGGTTTACATGGGAGGAAAGTTATGAGAAAGAGTGACAGGTTATAGGGGTAACCGGAAGTGGGTGGGAGAAGGATGGGTGTGACCATAAAGTTAGGGATCAGTTTATATATTGAATGTAATGTGGAATTGATCCCCCACTTTATATCTACATTATAATAGTATAGAAATTGTTTTTCTTTTTAATCATATCGCCCCAAACAAGGCATTTTATTGCTACTGTTTTGCGGGAGGTTTCATAGGAGGAAAGTTATGAGAAAGAGTTACAGGTTATAGGGGGTGTCAGGAAGTGAGTAAAAGAAGGATGAGAAGATTGATGAGAGTGAAGTGGGCAGAGAAAGGAGCATGAGGGAGAGGATGCAAGATAGGAGATGACTATTGACTTTACACTTAAACTCCTGGAGATTGTAGCTGTTGGGGAAGCAAGTAAATGGAAGGGAATTCCATAGGCGAGAAGTGCGAGAAAAGAAGCTGCTGGAATAGGATTTGTGTTTACATTTTATTGGCGTCACAGTAATAGGGTGGGACCTAGTTACTAATCTTGTGGCTCGAGCAAATTTATGCATCGGGGGAACCAGAGAGCTAAGTTCATCGGAGCAGAAGCCGTGAAAGTATTTGTAGAAGAGACACAGGGAGGCCACATTGCACCAGTGAGAAAGTGACCATATCTGAGCTATTTCAAGAGGTTATAAATTAATAAAGAAAATAGATTTCCTGATGTTATGACAACGTCAATAATGATGATTGTAAGGACTTCCAGTTCTGCTAGGGAATGCTGAGATCAGAATTGATCCAGTTGGGAGTTTAAATAAATGAATTCATCTCTTGTCATCTTTGTCTTGGTCAAACACACACACACACACACACACATACACACACACACACACACATATATATATATATATATATATATATAAAAACTTCCGGTCACAATTTTTTCATAACATCTGTTGCAGGGAGTTGAAGAGACGAATTTGATAACCTGTTGAAATGGTTATCCTTCAAATGTAATATTTGAATTTATATGTGGAATAAATATTTGCTCTGTAAATTTAGATTTACATCGAGCTCTTTGTTGGATCAGTTTTAATCTGTTATTATGAGGAGCCATTGAGATTATTCACCAAATCTTTTCCTCAGATTTGTTACTGCTGCTTTATATATATATATATATATATATATATATATATATATATATATATATATATGTATTGTAAAATACATATATATATATATATATATATATATATATGTATTGTAAAAATTCATTTCATGCATCCATTCGTCCGTGCATGGAGTACTGCTGCCATATATGGTCAGGTGCCCCCGCTGTTCACCTCAGTGTTCTTGACAGGCTCCAAAGGAGAATCAGTAATGTGATAGGTACCGACTTGGCGGCTCGACTACAGCCATTTCCCCACCGACAGGATGTGGCTTCCCTTTGTCTGTTTTATAAATACTTCCATGGCTTCTGCTCCAACAAACTTAAGTCACTGGTGCCTCTTCAACAGGTGTTTACTCGTGCAACCAGACTGGCAACTGGGTCTTACCCATTCACAGTGAAATCAACCAAATGCAGACAACAATTCTACTCCTACAGCTTCTTTCTTCGCACTTCCCGCCTGTGGAACTCACTTCCTTATTCTTGCTTTCTTCACGGCTACAACCTCCAGAATTCAAATGCAAGGTCAATACTCATCTCTTAACCACTTGACCCTAGTTCTTTCCTCACCACCGTGTATATCCTTCCCTTTCTCTCCACTTCTGCAACTGTCATCACACCTGTATTCCCTCCCTTCTCTTGCTCCTTTCTAATTGGTTTGTCCTCTTCACTCTCTTCTATCTAGTGCTTTTACTCTCATGTAGCCCCCTGCACATCAGTGGCATTGCTGCCTTGCTCGGGATGATATGATTAAAAAAAAACTGTTGTAAAGGATGACATAACAAACAGCTTCACTGGTTTGTCATTTTCTTATCAGTGATCATTTAAAGAAAGTACTGTGTATGACAATAAGAAAGAGTAGAGGACAAAAGATAGAAAGAGTGGGGAGATGTAGCAGGGTGAAAAAGAACTAGGGAGGCTGGGAAAAGAAGTTGGTAGAAAAAAAGTAGGAAAGAAGTAGTGGGGGAGGGAAAGAAGCTGGTGGGGTGGAGAATGAAAAAATTAACAAGAGAACAGAAACAACTTCAATGGTTTGTCAATTCTTTTCTCATCAGAGTTCGCTCAGGAGGAGAAATGTACACGGATGTAAATTTTATTTGTTCTTAATTTAAAAAAATTTGATATGTACTGTATATTGTGATTTTTTGAAAAAAAAATTATTCTGTCTTTTTACCAGTGATTTATTTTAAATTGTTAAGTTGTAATACACTCAGGAGAAAATTGTCTATGATTTGAAACTTTTTTTTCAATATTTAGGCGGAAGGAAGATTGAAAAACCTTAAAACAGCAAAAAAGAAATCATAAAAAATTATTTTACTTATTTCTTATTTTTCAATAATTTCAATGTAATTTTTTTACCTTTTCGTGAGAAAAAAATAAATATTTTAATGGATTTTTCCCAAAAAATGCATTGTCTTCTGAATTTTTTATTCCTTATTTATCTATTTTCTAGTAGTATAGCCCGGCGTTGCTCGGGTGTAATGAAAGTATATATATATATATATATATATATATATATATATATATATATTATCGATTTTCTGCAACCTTGAAACTTCTGATTATCGTTTCTTATGTCTTTGTCTATGAGTGTATCAAGTTTGATTAAAATTGGACCACTCCTTCTATAACCCGATTTTTTCAATTATCGCTTTTCGATATTCATCGGGTGTACCTCGACACAAAACCTAGCTAAGAACACTTGCAGACGCTTATAGTACAACTGTGTAAATTTTCAAGAAAATCAGTTCAGCCGTTTTGGAGTCTATAGGTAACGAACACACACACACAGACAAAGTTCCATTTATAAATACGTTTAGATTTTCTAAAATAAAGTTAAAAGATCCCTGAGGACTTGAAGTTCTTTCACAGGGACACAGCTGCAGGGTGCAATGAGTAGATTGTTATCATTTTATATTTTTAATTTTCGCATTGTTTTTTATTTTGTCAACTGCACAGTATAGTAGGGTCAGTTGGGCACTGTCTGTGTGAAAAAGAGCACCATGATGCAATTCACCCCGCCAAAAGTTTGGAAATGGCATGCTGTGCTGACTGGCATTCATAACGGAAGCTTCAATTTCAGTGTTTGGGTGTCAATTTGAGGACAGCACAGAGGATTTGGAAAGAGTTGGGCGAGTCGAATGGGGATTACAAAGGCGTTCGGAGTGATCATTACTGATGACGACATTATGCTTTTATTCATCTTCTCACACACAACATGGAGGCCTACATCAAGTGCCTTGAGAAAGTAGTGCTACTCTGGTTCAAGAGTGTGGCTGATAGAAGACTCTATGTCTGGTAACAGGACTGTGCACATAAGCTACACATTCAGGAGAACCCAGTTATGGTTGTCAGACAAATTCTTTAACCATGTCACCATTTACATCTGGCCAACTAACTCTCCAGACTGCAATACCCTTGGTTATTATGTATGGGGTACAGTTGAGCGGGAGACCAACAAAACTCTTTGTAACACCAAAGATTAACTGAAGACAAGGATTAAGGTGTCGCATTCACTAACTTAAACAAGGAGACCGTCCAGAAGAGATGCAGGAGATTCTGAAATCGTCTGGAGGCCGTGGTTGAAACCAATAATGATTCTAATAATGATTCTAATAAATTTACTTTTAAGTATTTCAATATATATTTTTTTTAATCATATCACCCCAAGCAAGGCATTCCACTGCCACTATAGCGCAGGGGGTTATATAGAGCGATTGGATATAGGAGGGTGATAGACCAGTAAGGTGGTACGCAGGAAGAGTGTTTGAGAGAATGGGTGCGAGTTAATGTGTTAGGAGGTGACTATTGACCTTATATTTAAACTCCTGGAGGTTGTAGCCGTCGGGGAAGCAAGCATGCTGAAGGGAATTACACAGGCGGGAAGTGCGAGAAAAAAAGCTGTTGGAGTAGAAATTGCGGTTACATTTCATCGGTTTCACTGTAAAAGGGTGGGACCTAGTTGCTAATCTAGTATCTCGTGCAAATTCATACCTAGGGGGCACCAGTGATCTAAGTTCATCAGAGCAGAAGCCGTGAGAGTATTTATAGAAGAGGCACAGGGAAGCCACGTCACGCCGGTGAAAGAGTGACTGCAGGCGGTCAGCCAAGTCGGTGTCGATCACATTACAGATTCTCCATTGTATTTTGTCAAGAACCCCGAGGAGAATAGCAGGGGCACTCGACCAGATGTGGCAGCAGTATTCAATACACGGGCGGATGGTAGATTTATATATGTGCAGGATAGAATTTCCGGGCCCTGCACAGAGAGCCGACTTTCATAGCAGCGGATTTAGCAATGGATTCGATGTAGTCATTCCGCTTGAGTTCCGCAGAGAGTGTCAGGCCAAGCAGGCGTAGTGTTTTACTCTCTGGGAGGCAAGCCTGTTCCATGCTAATGCTTACCAAAATTACACGAACATATCAGTAAAAATGATATACTAATGTTAATTTTCAGTATTGTATCATTCTGACGATGATTTATCCATCGCACCCAGTATATCTGTTAAAATGAGATGTCAGTAGTATTTTCATCTTTGCTAAACGTAGATGACAATTTATTCATCGCACCTTAGATATCTGTTAAAATGAGACATCAGTGTTATTTTCATTTTCACGCAATTTAGACGACAATTTATCTATCTCACCCAGTATTGGCATTCGACGAAGACCTAGGGAAGGGAAATGGTCAAGTGTTCACCTGCACAGCCACATTACGGCCACACCCACTGATGATGACACAAAGCTCAAATAGGATAGTTGTAATTAGAAAGTAAGAAGACTGTGTTACGCCAAGTGAGAAAAACCTCTCTTGAAAATCAGCCTTCGAATCATATGTAGACTATCACAAATAATGCAAATTCGGGAGACCATCGAACACGATCCATGGCCATTGGAATGGGCTTAAAATAAAATCAATGTCAAGAAGAGAAAGTTGAAATTGTATCGACGTCATAAATGCCAATAATCGTTCCGATGACATCATATAAGGTGGCCGAGCAAAAGAAGCAAAGAGTGGAAGTAATTGGTTGGCAACATCACTGAGTTGACTGGAAGATCATAGAAACTCAGATATTGGTATGCGACGGAGACACATGGCGGTAGCTGGTCAGGTTGCTCAGTTGTGTCCTGCGATCACCACTGATTATGGCAATAATGACGATGATAATTTACTGTTGAATAAAATTCGAAACGACTCCGGAACATGAATAATTTAAAAAGCAGTGCAAACAATGACAGATATCACAAAAATAACAACTACACTGTCCCAAAGAGCGTCGGTATTTTTGGAGCCTTTTATATTCAATCTCAGGTGCTTTTAACAATTGGTTAGCATAATGAGTTTGTGTTACTACTAAATAAATAAACGGCAAATTTTGTCTACCCGTCCGTGTGTTTGTCCGTCCTCTAACTTTTTTTTTAATCGTATCACCCCGAGCAAAGCGCTAACGCCACTGGTGTGCAGGGGGCTACATAAGAGTAAAAAGATTAGATATGAGAGAGTGAAAAGAAAGACGAACCAGTTAGAAAGGAGCAAGAGAAGGATGGGAGTACAGGTGTGATGACAGTTGCAAAGGTGGAGAGAAAGGAAAGGATATACAGGGTGGTGTAGAAAGAACTAGAGACAAGTGGTTAAGAGATGGGTATTGACATTGCATTTAAATTCCTGGAGGTTGTAACCGTCAGGAAAGCAAGAATATGGAAGCGAGTTCCACAGGCGGGAAGAGCGAGAAAAGAAGCTGCAGGAGTAGAATTGTCGTCTGCATTTGGTTGATCTAATTGTGAATGGGTGAGACCCTGTTGCCAGTCTGGTTGCACGAGTAAACACCTGTTGCAGGTACACCATTGGAGCAGAATTGGCCACATTTGCTCTACATAGACATATTCTTTTTTTGAATCTGGATGATCTCGGGATTGAAAATTTGACCTTCATCTGGTGATTGAACATTTAGCATTGGGATGAATTTCTCTCCAGATAAGGAGGAAAGAGTTAGACCTGAAAGAGACTACCACCACCTTTAAATTTTTTGTTTTTTACTTTTTAAGTGCAATATTATTGATTACACCCTAAACTTTCCGACTGACAAAAAAAAAAAAAATTGGAAAAATTTCAATATTTCAACAATTTTAGGTGGGGTGGGGGCTCAGTTATAGTAAATCGATCCTCCATTTTGGAAACACTCGCCGGTACGACATTACCACCACCTGTAAATTGGTTGATTATCAATTTGTTTGTACATTTTTCAGTGCAATCTTATCGATTAAACCCTAAACTTTCCGATTGACAAAAAAATTGGTAAAAATTTCAACATTTAAACAATTTTCGGTGGGGGGGGGTCTTAGTTTTTCATACAACTTTAGAGTAAATCGATCCTGTGCAATTAACTTATTTGCTTGCGCATATTCAACAACTGCTGAATCCTTAGCGAAATTGTTGAATAAAGCCATTCTTGGAGTTTCCGAGGAAGATGCCATCATAAGGACTAAAGAAAACTTGAAAAAGACAAACAAGAACAACAACTCGCCCCCCACCCTAAAAAAAAAAAACAAAAAAAACAAAGCGACCCCAACGCGAGTGGTTCCGAAATGGAGGATCGATTTACTATAACGTATTTGTATGAGAAAGTGAGCCTCCCTAAAATTGTTTAAATATTGAAATTTTTTCAATTTTTTTTTGATAATCGGAAACTTTATGTAATAAGAGTGCGCTGAAAAAAGTAAAAAAAAAAAAAGAAAAACGACAAATTTATAGTGGTGATAGTCACCTTCAGGTCAGCCAAAAATTCAAATTTTAAAATAACTGAAAAAATTGGTGATTTTAATTTATATTGAATTTAAATTAACACAAAAACTTTGTGAATTTTAACAATTTTGTTTTAAAGTCAGTTTAAAATATCTCTAAAATATGGAGGAAATGAATTTAATTTCTTCAAAATGCCAAGGAATCAGAGTTAAAGAGATAAGTTTCGTGACGTGAGATTTTGAAGTTCTTCAGAATTTGTGATTTGAAGAACGCAACTGAAGTTCCATGAAGTTTTTAATTTGAAGAACTCAGTTTTCGGCCCAAATCGGGGTTTTGATCTTTCGGTCGGAATTGAACTTATAGCCCGAATCAGAGTTAAAGTGAGATTTTTACGTTCCGTGGAGAGAATTGAAGAATTCAATGTTATTTCTTCAAAATTACCGTCGCTTTTTTAAAAAATCTAGACGAGAGGTTCCTTTAGCTTTGGGTCAGAGGCTTAATTAATCCACCACAAGAGCTAGCTTAAGAGTTTGCACATAGTGCGGCTTTTCAGCTAGTTTTGAATAAGTTTTTATTTCATTTTTAAGAGCTCAAATTGGCAATTATAGGTCGGCAATACTAAAAATCAAGTAAGTGCAGAAATTTAAATACGTGGGAAATGTTTTCATGTAACACTTTAAGTGTTCCTTATGCACACTCGTTAAACCAAGTATCGACGATGGACACCGGATTCGAACCCTAGAATAGATACTTGGAGAATGTCTCTGTATATATATATATATATATATATATATATATATATAATATATTTGTCTTTTTCTTAGCAAGGGCTGAGAGAGAGAGAGAGAGAGAGAAATAAGCGTTGGGGTGGCTAGAAGAGATAGAGAAAGGCGATACACAAGGCATTCACGAAAATAGCATCAACTGATATGATAACGATTTAACAATGATCAGATGTCAAAGCTGGCCTTACAAAAGTTTCTTTCTTCTGTGTTTGTCTGTTTATCTCCCTTACTCTCTCAGAGAAGCGATAAGGAGCGGCTGAGATGGAATTATGGGTCGAATTATCAGTCGACCAGTTCCTTCAGCTGACGACACGATTACCTTCAACAAATCTATACGGTATTGGCGAACAGAAACGTGACCAACTGCTTCACGACATGGATTGGAAAACGCTGACAATTTTCACTCGAGATGACGCTCCATGGGTAAGCAATATCACTGTTACAATCTTAAGAATCACTCGCTCTCTTCCTTACAATTCTCTGCAGGTATGTTCTTCTACAAAACCCTTAGATAGTTCCATTGACTCTTGTTCTATAAACGCCCGTTCTTTTTCAATATCATTAAGGTGGAATATCCATTTTATTTCCAACAAAATCTTGTGAATGATATCACGCAAAAGAGCTATATATGCAGGCAGAATGGAGAATAGCAGCCAGATTAAACAACTCTCTCTGTTATAATAATGACTGTTGTATATATATATATATATATATATATATATATATATATATATATATATATATTACAGTCTGTGCATCTATCGATGAGTCTATGCCATTTTCTATCTCTCTCTCTCTCTCTCTCTCTCTCTCTATCTATCTATCTATCTATCTATCTCAGTTTTGACTGCAGTCCTCCTGGCTTTATAATGAGTGACCAGTTCCTTCAGCTGACTACACGATTACCTTCAGCTAATCTCTACGGTATTGACGAACAGAAACATGACCAACTGCTTCACAACATGGATTGGAAAACGCTGACAATTTTCACCCGAGATGCCGCTCCATGGGTAAGCAATATCACTGTTACAATCTTAAGAATCACTCGCTCTCTTCCTTACAATTCTCTGCAGGTATGTCCTTCTACGAAACCCTTAGAAAGTTTCATTGACACTTGTTCTATAAACGCCGGTTATTTCTCACTATCATTAAGGTTATTTCTCACTATCATTTCCACCAATATCTCGTTAATGATATCACGCCTTGATGAGGTGCCTGCGTATCAGAACGACGCAAAAAGGCTATATATGCGGGCAGAACGGTGAATAGCAGTTAGATTAAATCACTCGCCTTGATTGTTATATTATTTTTTTTGTTTTTTGTAGTTTTTTGTAGTAATTTACTGTTTATATATACAGCCATGGCCAAAATTATGGAGCACCTATAAAAAATTGAGATAATAGTTTAAACCTACGTATTTAAAGGTTAAGAATCGTACAGTGAACAATTGAGAGCAAACCACTATATTGAATCCATAGCAAAATCTACTGCTAAGAAGGTTGGGTCACTATGTCGATCCAGGATGTTTTTTCCACCTGAATCCATCCTGCATATATACAAGTCAACCATCCGTCCGTGCATGGAGTACTGCTGCCATTTATGGTCAGGTGCCCCTGCCGTTCTCATCAGTGTTCTTGACAAGCTCCAAAGGAGAGTGTGTAATGTGATAGGTACTGATCTGGCGACTCGACTGCAGCCACTTTCCCATCGTCGAAATGTGGCCTCCCTCTGTCTCTTCTATAAATACTTTCATGGCTTCTGCTCGGATGAGCTTAAGTCACTGATGCCTCCTCAACAGGTGTTTACCCGTGCAACCAGACTGGCAACTGGGTCCCACCCATTCACAGTCAGGTTAGCCAAACGCAGACGACAATTCTACTCCTGCAGCTTCCTCTCTCGCACTTCCCGCCTGTGGAACTCACTCCCGTATTCTTGCTTTCCTGACGGCTACGACCTCCAGAAATTTAAAAGCAAAGTTAATACTCACCTACTAACCACTGGACTCTAGTTCTCTCCCCTCCCCTGTATAATCTTCACTTTCTCTCCGCCCATGTATCTGTCATTGCATCTGCTTTCTCAGCTTTCTATTGTTCCTTTCTAACTAGCTTGTACTCCTCACTCTTTTCTAATTAATCTTTCTACATTTATGTAACCCCCTGCACATCAGTGGCGTTTCTGCCTTGCTCGGGGTGAAATGATTAAAAAAAAAAAGTAAAATATTTAACAGTAGATTGTAGTATTTTTTTTGCTTTAAAGTCTCTCTCAAGTGTTTTAGCTGAGTTCCATACTAAATTCATTTCAATATTCAGAATGATTCATTGTCATACTAACGGTTGTTTCTTATTTTTCAGATAATATTTGATTCCTACCAGTGCTATAATAGTATATTTAATTGAAAATGCCCACAAAGAAGCAGCTTTCAGAGATTAAAAGGGCACAAATTGTTGCTTTATCTGGTGAAGGATCTTCTCAGGTAGAAATTGCCAGGAAGATGGAATGTACAAGGAAGTGAGTTCAAACAACGATTTAAAGGTACAAGGAAACAAAGTGTTTCAAAAACAGAAAAGGACAAGGCCGTAAAAGGTCTACAACCGCCAGGGAGACAGATCTTTGAAAAGAACATCCCTTGCAGACAGGAAGAAAAGTTCTTCAGAGCTTGCTGCAGAACTTAGGGAAGATGCAAACAAAAACATATCAGCTCGAACTGTGAGAAGAAGGTTATTAGAATTGGGATTAAAAGGATGCAAAGCAAGGAAGAAGCTATACTTGTTTCAGGACAACAAGAAAAAAACGACTGGAATTTGCAAAAAACATGAAAATTGGACACCTAATGTTTGGTCTGACGAAAGTAACTTTGAGGTAAGTTAACAGCTTCCATTTCCTAAACTTTGGAAGGAACAATTGCAATTTTTACATGAATACACACCCATAACATTTATTTAAAAATTGTAACAAATTCTTTTTTTTTCATCAGATTTTATGTTTGTCGTTGGGAAGGAGAGGTATTTCATCCTGATTGTGTGGTTCCAACTGTCAAATTTGGAGGAGGAAGCGTAATGGTTTGGGGCTGCATGGCTTCTTCAGGCACTGGAATGTTGTACACATGTGAGGGCAGAATGAACGCCACAATTTATACTAACATGCTGGACCAGGTTTACCAAACTTCTTTGATTAAAATATTTAATAATAACATTCCAAGTGATGTAATCCTCCAACAAGACAATGCCCCATGCCATACGTCAAAAGTTTCAATGGGTTGGTTTGAGAAAAAAAGGGATTACAGTGATGAAGTGGCCCCCTAAATCCCCAGACCTAAATCCCTTTGAAACTTTGTGGTCCCATCTAGGGAAAAGAGTGAGAATGCACAAATGTTCATCAAAAATAGAATTAGAGGCCAAACTTCATGAAGAGTGGCAGAAAATAGATCCTACCATCTGCTACAACTTAGTCAATAATATGCAAAAACAAATAAAAGCTGTTATAAAGGCAAAAGGAGGACATACCAAATATTGATTGTTGTTAGAATAGATTTATTAATGTTTGCTCCACTATTCTTGACCTTATATATATATATATATATATATATAAAGTTTGAATCATAATTTCGATTTTTCATTGCTGCTCAATAATTTTGGCCAAGTGTGCGTGGTGGTACTGTGGATATCGGCTCGGAACGAGAAACCGGGGAGCCGAGTTCGAATTCCAGTTGAATCCATTGTATTCACTTACGCACAAATACCCTTGGGAAAGGTATTAATCCGTCTCTTCCTTCCAGTTATGGGTTAAATAGCAGGACAGATTGGGTTCTATAGCCTTGGTCGGCAAGCAGTCTACCGCAGAAAGCAATGGCAACCGACTGCGGGATAATATTCTGCCCAGTCAGTCATGTCTCTTTCGAGACATGATCGCCCAAGCGTGTATCACGTATGGCACTTAAAAAATATCTAAACTGATTAATAAATGAAACTTTGTCTGTGTGTGTGTGTGTGTCTGTGTGTGTGTATCCGTTACGTATAGACTCCGAAACGGCTGAACCGATTTTCTTGAAAATTTACACAGTTGTACTATAAGTGTCTGCGAGTGGTCTTAGCTAGGTTTTGTGTCGAGGTACCCCCGATAAATATCGATAATCGAAAAAATCGGGTTATAGAAGGAGTGGTCTGATTTTAATCAAATTTGATACGCTCATAGACAAAGACATAAGAAACGATATTCAGAAGTTTCAAGGTTACAGTTCTTACAATAGTGCAGAAAATTTGATATCGATACCAGGAAATCAAAATTTGACTTACATCCATTCATTTTTCTTTCAGTCTACGATTTCGCTTTAACGGGAAACAACTATTGCTTTTTAGTCTTTCGTGGCAACGTCCAAAGAGTCTGAGCTCCAGGACCATGGATTAGTTTTAAAGCTTTCATTACACCTGAGCAACGACGGGCTATACTGCTAGTATATATATATATATATATATATACACACGAAAAATATAAAGTGAGCCTTTTCCCTGACGATCCTGTGTGAAACCGCGGTAGGTTTTGGCTCACTTTAGATTTTTCGTGTGTTTTTGCTCTACTACTGTATTTTAGTACTTTCGTATTCAGTACTTTCGTATCAAGCACTTTTTCTTGTGTTTGGTTCCGTTTGGGTTTTTTTTTCTTTACTGCGGAATATTGAATGTTTGTTCTTGTTCCGCTGGTTTCTTTTTTTTCTCCCCATTTATCCGACGACTTAGTACGTCGCATTGTAACGGATTTAGGTTCTGTTTATATTGGCATAAATTTACGGAGTGCATTCTTACAGAGTCTAAGTAGTTATTATTATCATTATATATATATATATATATATATATATATATATATATATATATATATAAGGATATTTTTTATCTGTGAGACCATTTGAAAGGGACAGGTGTATTCGTCTCCGGTGGATCATGTGGACACTCTCCACGACCGAATTGTAGCGGGGTGCAAGACAATCCAAAACACGCAGGGAATTTGGGATCGTGTTCGCGAGTCCAGGAGACGTCGATGTGGCGTCTGCATTAGGGCAGATGGCATATACCTGGCGATTGCTTTTAAGCATGTAACAGACTGTCGCATTTGAGTGTTGACTTCCATGCCCACTTTGATATTTACATATGCCCTGTCCCTGATATTGAACAATTTAACCCATGATATAGCATTTTTCATAACGGACCGTATATTGAAGTGTGTTAAAAAAAAAATAAAATCAAGTTTGACCGTTCATATGACGTCACCTTGAGGAACGTGGAATTGGTTCCATCAAACAAAAAAAAAAACATTTATGAATATACAGGCAATAATCTTTGAAAACGAATTTAGCAACATTCGAATATACCCGAGAGAAAAAATATAAAATAAATATTAACTTTCGTAACTTTACGGTTATCAATCATGAAACAATATTTGCATTATATATAAATTTACTCGAGCCACAAGATTAGCAACTAGGTCCCACCATTTTACTGTGAAACCAATAAATTGTAAACACAAATTCTACTACATCAGCTTCTTTTCTTGTACTTCCCAACTGTGAAATTTCCCTTCCATTTACTTGCATTCCCGACAGCTACAATCTCCAAAAATTTAAATGTAAAGTCAATAGTCATCTCCTATCTCATTCACCTGCATCCTCTCTCTCTCATGCTTCTTTCTCCGTCCACTCCACTCTCATCAGTATTCTCATCCTTCTTTTGCCCACTTCATGACACCCCCTATAACCTGTCACTCTTTCTCATAACTTTCCTCCTAACCCCCTGCAAAACAGTAGCAGTAAAATGCCTTGCTTGGGGCGATATGATTATATATATAAAAAAAGAATCTATATGCGACCTAGTGTCGTCGTCTTTATTGTTTTTATTACAATCAATCGGCTTGTGTGATCTCCGGTCTTCCTCATGTGTAGGGCACTGCGTACTTGCACTCAGTGGAAACAAGCGAGCAGTAACTGAACAGTACTAAATAAAATATGAACTAGACGATATCCGTTTGTGAATTTGGTGACATAGTGATTGTGAGTTCAATCCTTAGATCAGGCAGTATGTACTTACTTTTAGAACTTGTTCACAAATAAATTCAATTATTAAAAAAAAAAAACAGAAAATCTTGGTAAAAATATATTTTTACATATATTACTCCCAACCTAATTTCATGACATTTCGAGAAATTAAATTTTAATTGCAATTTCTTCTTCTTCTTCTTCTTCTTCTTCTTCTTCTTCTTCTTCTTCTTCTATGTGCCATGTCCCTTCAGGACGTAGGCGATCATGGCTCTCCACTTCTCCCTATCCCTTGTGGCTCTTAGTATGTTTGCTCCTGTTGCTCCTGGCAACCCCCGTTCCGTCAGCCACCTGATCAGACCTTGCAAATATGTTATCCGCTGCCTTCCTCTGTCTCTCCTTCCTTCTATTTGTCCAGTCAGTATCAGGTTCTCCAGGCTCTCTTTCCTCATTGCATGTCCCAGGAACTTCAGTTGTCTCTTCCTGTTGCTCAGCATCAATTTCCTTTTTGTTGCCATTCTTTCTAACACCTCGTCATTGCTTGTATGCTCAGTCCACGATATCCGTAGCATCCTTCTGGAGAACCACATTTCGGCCGCTTCCAGTTTTATCCTCATTTTCGATGATATTGTCCAGCAATTTATTATTATTATTTAAAAGCATGACTCTTTGAATTTTTATTGAATTAGCATTATTTAGGAGCAGGGCTTCTTCGAGAATGTAACATTACTGAAAGTTTGCTCCGAATTGTAAAATAAATGCAATAAGACAAAAGATTTTCATTTCTTTTATAAATAAGATTTTAAAACATTATTGACTTAAGAAACATTTTTTCGTTGTCTAATGAATTTTCACAAGTATTTTCATTTTTTAAATTTTTATTATAATAATTTATCATCATAATTTTTAATTAAAAATTATCTTTGAAAATTCTGAATTACTGTAATTGCAATCGGTGATATTGTTAAATATATCAACCCTTGTTGGGTAAATTCATGTCCAACTTTGTATGTGTCACCTAGTGAGGATCAAACTCACTACTATGTAGTAATGTTAAGTTGATTGAGCTGAATTTTATGTGATATGTAATGAGGAAGCAAGGACTAGAGAATCTGATACTCACATGTCAGATACAGGGAAAGAGAGACAGAGGAAAGCAACACGTGACATACTTGATGGGCTTGAACAAATTTTTTTTTTTAATCATATCACCCCGAGCAAGGCAGTAACACCACTGATGTGCAGGGGGCTACGTAAGAGTGAAAAGATTGGGAAAGAGAAAGCCGGAAACCACATCCTAAACAGGGAACAAGGGATGAGCCTCTACACCTGTTCAATAGACGAGGGTGGAGTGTGAACCGGGCGATAGTTTAGTCTATTGTCTGCATGTATGTAATATTAATGCATCATTTTTACTTAATCCGAGAACACTAACCATGGGTATGTAGTATTCAGCGCAAATGACACCATTTTAATTACAATTTTCAGTCCCTGATTTTCTTACCTAAATGTTTTTCAGTTCTTATTAATGTTAACTCAGAGTACACATTTTGAAGTGTCTGCATGTATAATATTTCAGATAAAGACTTATCTAAATCCAATCTAATCTTATTTATAAATGGAACTTTGTCTCTGTGTGTGTGTGTGTGTGTGTGTGTGTGTGTGTGTGCGTTACCTATAGACTCTGAAATGACTGAACCGATTTTCTTGAAAATTTACACAGTTGTACTATAAGCGTCTGAGTGCTCTTAGCTAGGTTTTGTGTTGAGGTACCCCCGATAAATATTGAAAATCGATAATCGAAAAAAATCGGGTTATTGAAGGAGTGGTCCGATTTTAATCAAATTTGATAAATTGACGGCAAAGCGGAGTATAGGAAAGGTAACAGAAGATTTGGTTTGGATGTTTTGTTTTTATGGCATATCAACCTCGGCGGGTCATTTATTGCCAACTAAATTTTATTTATTTATTACTGATAACACCTTTTTCTTTCAACAATTTATTGTTGTTTTTTTATATAAGTTCTGTGTCTAGTAATACTTTTTTTTCTTTTCGAGTATCAAGATTCATTGGGGTTTGTTTTTAAGGGCAGGGTCCCCAAGTCCTATCCTGTTATTTTTTTTAATCATTTCACCCCAAGCAAGGCATTCGAAGGGTACCAGTGCTTAAGTGAATGCAGAGTATTCAACTGAAATTCGAACTCGGCTCACCGATTTCTCTTTCCGAGCTGATATCCACTGCCCCACAACGCACATCCGTCACTAAACGCTTCCAGCACCTGGTATTCCCAAGCGATCACCCATCTAAGTACTGACCAGGCTCAACGTTGCTTAACTTCGGTGATCGAGCAAGAACCGGTGTATTCAACGTGATATGGCCGTAAGCCGGTAACAGAAGAAAGCTACTAAGTATAGGAAGATGTGGAAGATTATGATCGCCTACGTCCTGAAGGGACACGGCACATAGAAGTTATCTCTCCTAAATCTTGTTCTGCTATCCATTTACTCAAGCTCACTATGTAGGTTATGCAATTTTTCTCTGTTTTTCTTGACTTCAATCTCTTTTGTGAGTTTCAAAATTTCCAAGCCGTCTTTCCTCATTATTCCCGGAAATTTTTAACTGAAGTTTTCGGGACATGTAATGAGGAAGGTGGGCTTTGAGAACCTGATGCTCACAAGACGGATAGAAGGGAAGAGAAACAAAGAAAAGCAACGCATGAGAGACTTAATGGACTTGAGCAGATAGTTGGTGGAGCGAGGATTGCGTTGGATAATAGAAGGGGTGTTATGAGCAACGAAGGATAGGGAGATATGGAAAGCCATAATCACCTACGTCCAGAAGGGACACGGCACATAGAGAAGAAAAACATTTAAAAAACTGATAACATAAAGGGCCGAACAAAATAGGCGGCCATTTTGTTGTTTTACTTTGCAATAGATTAGATAAAATCTGCATTTTGTAAAATTCACGATACCCTTCTGCTAAATATAACATTACCCCCCCCCCCCCCCCCCACACACACACCTCAAAATTATGCCCGTCTCCCTCTTGCCGGAGATCAACCGCCGAACAATATGGCATGATATTGTCTTCCGTTGTTTGTTCTGCTTGGCCGGATTTTCTCATCGCAGTTTCAATTGACCGACTTCGTCGTGGACCCCACTCCCGACAACCCCTGCGCACGTGCAACCGAACAAGTGGAATTTGCTGCGGGGTTGAAAGCGGGGGCGGGTGTGAAAGTGCTTGACAGTTGGATGGTTAGCATTGTTCACAATCTCACTTAAAAACTTTGAGCGTACATTCCGAAGACAGACATTGTTGACATCTACACAATGCAATGCTTGCATTATTTAATTCTTTAAGGCAAACTTATTAACCATTCGTAGTTAGCCATTTTATCTACCATTAGTAAATTGTTATCTAAGAGACTTCGAATCCCACTATAGTCGATTAGTTGATTTATCATTCAGTCATTTAAGTGCCGTACGTGATACAGGCTTTGGGCGATCATGTCTCAAAAGGGACATGACTGACTGAGCAGAAGATTATCCCGCAGTAAGTTGCTATTGCTTTCTGTGGTAGACTGGTTGCCAACCAAGGCTATAGAACCCAATCTGTCCTGTTATTTGACTAAGAGATAGAAAGAGAAGAGATGTATTATATTAATAAGTAGAAATTAGTGGGGGGATCAGTTTATTACTTCATAACAATATAAAACTAATCCCCCACTTTATGCCCAGTAGAAGCCATAATCATGTTTCCAACTGTTATATTCAGTCAGTCATTTAAGTGCCATACGTGATACAGGCTTTGGGCGATCATGTCTCGAAAGAGACATGACTGACTGGGCAGAAGATTATCCCGCAGGAAGTTGCTATTGCTTTCTGTGGTAGACTGGTTGCCAACCAAAGCTATAGAACCCAATCCTTTTATATGTGTATATATATATATTTTGTATATGAGGTTACTTTCTGTTCGTATGTCGTGGTCACCACTGTTGTGTTGCTTTGTTTTGGTATAATTAGAAGATAACACAAACTTGAATTAATGATGTTTATGTTTGGTATAAAACTTTAGGTTTTTACATCAAGTTACAACCTTTAAATTTTGTGTGGATACAGGAGCAGACTAGCTAAATTCTCTTCACTGTGGGATACTAGCAATAAACGAGCCTATCCATTTTGGACTCTAGTGGTCAACTGACTAGCGTCCTCCTCTTTTCAAATCTTCTACACAAAACTACTGTCCTTAACTCCTACTTCTTACTCCTACTCTTACTCCTACTCCTACCAAAAGAAACGGTTCCTTATTTTGCTGCCCAATTTTGAATTCTTGGCGTCAGTGTGCTTATCTTTTTCTATTTTTAGAACACTCGCCATTTTATAAACCATAACACACTCTCTCCCAGAAATTGTAACTAAGGACCGCACAGCATCGTTTTAGTATAAACTCTAGGTGGGCTCTCTGGGTGAACAGACGCAAATGTGCCAGAGGAAGCGCCTGCAAAAAGCATTTGAAGGATATGAATTTCTTCTTCTTCTTCTTCTTCTTCTTCTTCTTCTTCTTCTTCTTCTTCTTCTTCTTCATTCGCCTCCTATTATTTCTCCTCTTTTTTCTTCCTCCTCCCCCTTCTTTTCTTCCTCCTCCTCCTCTTCTTCCTACTGCTTTTTCCTCCTCCTCTTCTTCTTCCTTCTCCTTTCCTCTTCTTGCTTCTTTTCTTCTTCCTCCTTTTTGTCTTCTACTACTTCTTCCTCTTCCTCTTCCTTCTTCCTCTTACTCTCTTCTACTTCTTCATCCTCCCATCTCCTTCCGCCTCGTTTTCTTCCTCTTCTTTTTAAAAGTCAAAGCTGATTGGGAAGCAAGAAACAGGACGAGAGATCCACAAGCGAGAGAAGAAACTATTTTTTTTAAAATCATATCACCCCGGGCAAGGCGGTAAGGCCACTGGTGTGCAGGGGGCTACGTAAGAGTGAAAAGATTGGAAAAGAGAAAGTCGGGAATCACATCCTAAACAGGGAACAAGGGATGAGCCTCTTCACCTGTTCAATACCATAGGACTTATAATGATACGAAAAGAAGAAAACATAATTAAGGAGAGAGAACAATAAAAGAACAAGAATTAAGAAGACAGAAGACAATGACTGACATTGAAATTAAATTTTTGAAGCTCAAAGCTGACTGAGAAGCAAGAGGCCGGAAGAGAGTTCCACAAGCGAGAGGAGAAACTGTTAGCATAGGACTTATAATAATATGAGAAGAAGAAAACATAATTAAGGAGAGAGAACAATAAAAGAACAGGAATTAAGAAGATAGAAGATAACGATTAACATTACATTTTTATTTTTGGAGATCAAAGCTACTTGGGAAGAAATAAGCCGGACGAGAGTTCCACAAGCGAGAGAAGAAACTATTAGCATAGGACTTACAATAACTAGCAGTACAGCCCGGCGTTGCTCGGGTGTAATGAAAGCTTTAAAATAATCCATGGTCCTGGGACTCAGACTCTTTGGACGTTGGCATGAAAGACTAAAAAGCAATAGTTGTTTCCAGTTAAAGCGAAACCGTAGACTGAAAGAAAAATGAATGGATGTAAATCAAATTTTGATTTCCTGGTATCGATATCGAATAAGTTTTTTTCGTCGTAAACTGAATTTTGAAGGCTAAATAAGTCCTCTGAGCAAATGGTATCATGACTGAGACTAAGAACTACAATTATACCTACTTAGAGCCAAACTCAAAGCAAAAACTAAAATAAAAAGGCTGAAAAAATACAGACATGCAGACAGATAAACAGACACACACACAAGCATCTTGCCTTATATATATATATATATATATATATATATATATATTATCGATTTTCTGCACTATTGTAAGAACTGCAACCTTGAAACTTGTGAATATCGTTTCTTATGTCTTTGTCTATGAGTGTATAAAATTTGATTAAAATCGTACCACTTCTTCATTAACCTGATTTTTTCGATATTCGATATTTATCGGGGGTACTTCGACACAAAACCTAGCTAAGAACACTCGCAGACATTATAGCACAACTGTGTAAATTTTCAAGAAAATCTGTTCGGCTGTTTTGGAGTGTATAGGAAGGTAACAGGACACACACACACACGCACGCACGCACGCACGCACGCACACACAGTTCCATTTATAAATAAATTCAGATATGAGAAGAAGAAAACATAATTAAGGAGAGAGAACAATAAAAGAACAGGAATTAAGAAGACAGAAGATAATGACTGACATTGCATTTAAATCTTTGAAAATAAAATTTGACTGAGAAGTAAGAAGCCAGAAGAGAGTTCCACAAGCGAGAGAAGAAACTGTTAGCATAGGACTTATAATAATATGAGAAAAAGAAAACATAACTAAGGAAAGAGATCAATAAAAGAACAGGAATTAAGAAGACAGAGGATAATGATTGACATTGCATTTAAATTTTTGATTATGAATGTTGACTGGGAAGCAAGAAGCCGGAAGTGAGTTCCACTAGCGAGAGAAGAAACTGTTAGCATAGGATTTATAATAATATGAGAAGAAGAAAACATAATTTAGGAGAGAGAACAATAAAAGAACAAGAATTAAGAGGACAGAATATAGCGATTGACACTGCATTTAAATTTTTGAGGACTGAGAAACATGAAGCATTCTTGTGTGAGTGAACGCCTCTTTTAAAGGATAAAACATTTTGTATTGGCCTACATGTGTGCGTAGACTATTTTATACTAATGTTCTCTCAATACAAGGCCGAAAAGCCACTCAAGGTAGAGCGTTCCTATGTGGTATTGTATGAATGTAAAGACTAGAAGTCAACTTTATGGGTTTCTACGGAAAAGAGAGGGGTTAAATCTAGACTTAAAGCGGTCAAGATTGCAGCAGGTGAGAAAACATTCTCCCAGAAGTTCGTTCCACAAAGCTGTAGTTAGTTTTTATTGGTTTCACCCCAATTGGAAGGCATTAAATGGGTGTGGAAGAATTAGGAAACATTAGGGTGTGGAAGAATTAGGAAACATTAGGGTGTGGAAGAATTAGGAAACATTAGGGTGTGGAAGAATTAGGAAACATTACAAATGAACAAGAAAAAGAAAGAGTAATCAGTAGGATAGTAGATAGCGACTGGCATTGAATTTAATTTTATTGCGGAAAGCATGGAACCGGAAAAGAGTTCTACAGTGGAGAAGTGCTAGAGAAGAAAGCAATAACATAGAACTTACGGTTAAATCTATCCATTTCAAATGTAAAGAGATGGGACCTTATCGCCAGTCTAGCCAGCAGTGGATATCGGCTCGGAACGAGAAACCGGGGAGCCGAGTTCGAATTCCAGCTGAATCCATTGTATTCACTTACGCGCAAATACCCTTGGGAAAGGTATTAATCCGTCTCATCCTTCCAGTTATGGGTTAAATAGCAGGACAGATTGGGTTCTATAGCCTTGGTCGGCAACCAGTCTACCGCAGAAAGCAATGGCAACTTACTGCGGGATAATTTTCTGCCCAGTCAGTCATGTTTCTTTCGAGACATGATCGCCCAAGCGTGTATCACGTATGGCACTTAACTGACTGACTGACTACACGCTTGGTCGATCATGTCTCTTACGATCAATGCCTGACGCAGCAGAAACATTTCACGCAGTAGGTTTCATTAGTTTTTGCGGTAAACTGGTTGCCACCCAAGACTATAAAACCTAATCTATTCCACTGTTTAACCCATAGCTGGAGTAGAAGAGATGGATTAATACCTTTCCCAATGTTAATTGCGCGTGAGTGAATGAAACTAACTAAACTAGAATTGGAACTCAGGTTTCCTGTTTCTCATTCCAAGACGATATCTACTGCTCCACAACGCACGGCACTTTTTAAAAAAATCATTTCACCCCAAGCAATGCATTCCACTGCCACCATTGCGCAAGGGGTTATATAGGGGAAGGTAAAGAGAAAGAGTGGTTAGATATAGGAAATGTCAGAAGGAGGATGATAGACGGGTAAGGATACCGAGGCTGAGGGTTGGGTAGATGGGAAGAGTGTTTGAAAGAATGGATGCGAGTTAGTGGGTTAGGAGGTGTCTATTGACCTTACATTTAAACTCCTGGAGATTGTAGCCGTCGGGGAAGAAATCATGTGAAGGGAATTCCACAGTCGGGAAGTGCGAGAAAAGAAGCTATTGGAGTAGAAATTGCGGTTACATTTTATCGGTTTCACTGTAAAAGGGTGGGACCTAGTTGTTAATCTAGTATCTCGTGCAAATTCATACCTAGGGGGCACCAGTGATCTAAGTTCATCAGAGCAGAAGCCGTGAGAGTATTTATAGAAGAGGCACAGGGAAGCCACGTCACGTCGGTGAGAGAGAGAAAGAGACTGCAGCCGGTCGGTATCGATCACATTACAGACTCGATGTTGTATTTTGTCAAGAACTCCGAGGAGAATAGCAGGGGCACCAAATCAGATGTGGCAGCAGTATTCTATGCAAGGGCGGATGGTAGATTTATATATGTGCAGAATAGATTCAGACGGAAAAAACTTCCTGGCCCTGCACAGAGAACCAATTTCCATAGCAGCAGATTTAGCAATGGATTCGATATAGTCATTCCACTTGAAGTCCGCTGAGAGTGTATGACTAAGGAGGCGTAATGTTTTACTCTCTGGGAGGGAAGCCTGGTCTATGCTAATGGTGCGATTTTCTGTAATGGTTAATTGATAGCAGCTTCGTTTTAGAAGCATTAACATTTACGAGCCATTTCTTACCCCAGTCCACTACGGATTGGAGGTCTTTTTCAAGCTCGGCTGCGAGGTTCGCTTTGTCGCCCACACCAGATTTGGATCAAGGCGAGAGTAAACTGTAGTGTCATCGGCGTACATACCTACTTGGGATCTTATAGTATCAAGGAGATCATTAATGTAGACCAGAAAGAGCGTAGGACCTAGGATAGAGCCCTGAGGTACACCCGCGTTCGTATGGTAGTTCTGGAAGGCATGTCTGTTTAATACCACCTTCAATATGCGGTTAGAGAGGAAAGACTGGATTAGGTCAAACAAATGTCCAGTTATACGATAGCTCCGCAGTTTACGTAGAAGGCCAGCATGCCAGACTCTGTCGAACGCTTTAGAAAGTTGAGATATCAAAGAGGAAAGATCATTAGATGGATTTCCATGAAAATATAGACAAGGCACTTTACGAAAGTGTAAAAAGGTACGAAAGCTGAGATGCCAATTTCTTCTTTGTATTCTATCAAGAATCACTAAATTTTTTTTGAGCAGAGGGTTACATAAGATGTAAGTTATAAGAAAGAGTAACAGGTTACAGGGGGTGTCAGGAAGAGTGCAAGAGAATACTCATGAGAGTGGAGTGGAAGAAGAAAGGAGCATAAGAGAGAGGATGCAAGTTAGTGAGATAGGAGATGACAATTGACTTTACATTTGAATTCTTGAAGATTGTAGCTTTGGGGAAAGCCAGGAAACGGAAGTGAATTCTACATGATTTATAGCCGAACGATTATCTTCATCTTTGAACATTGGATATATTCTCGCGGTTTTCTAACAGTTGGCGTTCCCAAAACTACATGCGTCTAGTTTCAGATGGTAACGTACCTATAAGGAAATACTATAAGCAAGCTTGAAATTCAGTGTGAATCATTTTTTTTATAATCATATCGCCCCAAGCAAGGCATTTTACTGCCACTGTTTTGCAGGGGGTTACATAGGAGGTAAATTACGAGAAAGAGAGACAGAACAGGTTACAGGGTGTGTCAGGAAGAGGGTAGGAGAAGAATGAGAATACCGATGAGAGTGAACGAAGAAAAGAGCATGAGAGAGAGAGAGAGAGAGAGAGAGAGAGAGAGAGAGATATGGAGGATTCAAGTTAGTGAGACAGGAGATGACTATTGATTCTACATTTAAATTCTTGGAGATTATTGCTGTCGGGAAAGCAAGAAGGGAATTCCACAGGCAGGAAATGCAAGAAAAGAAGCTGCCTGAGTATGTCACCAAATTCACAAACGGATATCGTCTAGTTCTTATTTAATTTAGTACTGTTCAGTTATTGCTCGCTTGTTTCCACTGAGTGCAAGTACACAGTGCCCTACCCATGAGGAAGACCGGAGATCACACAAGCCGATTGATTAATAAAAACAATAAAGACGACGACACTAGGTCGCATATAGATTCTTTTTTTTATATATAATCATATCGCCCCAAGCAAGGCATTTTACTGCTACTGTTTTGCAGGGGGTTAGGAGGAAAGTTATGTAAAGAGTGACAGGTTATAGGGGGTGTCATGAAGTGGGCAAAAGAAGGATGAGAATACTGATGAGAGTGGAGTGGACAGAGAAAGAAGCATGAGAGAGAGAGGTTGCAGGTTAATGAGATAGGAGATGACTATGGACTTTACATTTAAATTCTTGGAGATTGTAGCTGTCGGGAATGCAAGTAAATGGAAGGGAAATTCCACAGTCGGGAAGTACGAGAAAAGAAGCTGATGTAGTAGAATTTGTGTTTACAATTTATTGGTTTCACAGTAAAAGGGTGGGACCTAGTTGCTAATCTTGTGGCTCGAGTAAATTTATATACAGGAGGCACCAGTGAGCTAAGTTCATCGGAGCAGAAGCCATGAAAGTATTTGTAGAAGAGACACAGGGAAGCCACATTGCACCGGTGAGAAAGTGACTGTATCCGAGCTACCAAGTCGGGATCGATCACATTGCAGATGCTCTTTTGGATTTTGTCAAAGACCCCTAGGTGGATAGCAGGAGCACCCGGCCTGATATGGCAGCAGTATTCAATTCACGGGCGGATGGTAGATTTGTATATGTGCAGGATTGTTTCAGATGGGAAAAACTTCCTGGCCCTGCACAGAGAAACGACCTTCTTAGCAGTGGATTTAGCTATGGATACATAGCAGAGACATCAGACCAGTCCATACGTGGCTGCAATATTCAATGCACAGACGAATGGTAATGGACGATAGAGAGACATTGTAGGTTCTTTGTATTTTATCAAGAATCTCTAAATACATAGCAGAAGCATCAGACACGTGACCGCAATATTTAATGTATGGACTTATAAACGTGTCAGATTCTGGCGAGACAGATTCTCTCGCACCAGAATCTGCGAAGAGTCTCTCACGTAGGGGTTAGCATCAACCATTCAGATCGAAAACAGAAAATGATCTCTTAGTCGGTCAAATGAGAGCAGTTTCCTTTCGGAGGCTTTTTTTTTTTTTTTTTTTTTTTACCAAAGACATGCCTTTATAAAATCCTTCTATAAATACCATAACCTACTTGTGAAGGAGACCAGTACGGCAAATCCTGTCAAATACTTTCGACAAGTCAAATTACCCCATGACAAGAAATCAATATGCAATTTCGCTGGTCAAGATAACAGAAATGGTTAATTGGACTCATCCGATGAGGCTGCAAAATCTTTTATGGTCAGTCCCGTTCACCATTGTCCACCTACGAGATGTCAGCTTCATTTGCCATCTTCCCGCCCACGCGCTTATCAAGCAGATCGAATAAGATTCGAGGCAATTACACACCGACTTACACCCACTCACATAAGGCTGACCAAACCAACAGCCAATGCCGCAACGTTCTTATCTAAAGATTAGTAGACTCTTTTAGGAACAGCCAGTTTCTTCTTTGTATTTTATCAAGAATCACTAATTTTTTTTTATCATCATATCGCCCCAACAAGGCATTTTACTGCTAATATTGAGCAGGAGGTTATCAGAAGGTAAGTTACGAGAAAGAGTGACAGGTTACAGGGAGTGTCAGGAAGAGGGTAGGAGAAGGATGAGAATACTGATGACTGTGGAGTGGATGAAGAAAGGAGCATGATAGTGAGAGACGATTGCAAGTCAGTAAGATAGAAGATGACTATTGACTGTATATTTGAATTCTTGGAGATTATAGCTGTCGAGAAAGCAAGTAAATGGAAGGGAATTCCACAGGCGGGAAGTGCGAGAGAAGAAGCTGATGGAGTAGAATTTGCATTTACAATTTATTGGTTTTGCAATAAAAGGGTTGGAAATAGTTGCTAATCTTGTGCTTCGAGCAAATTCATGTATGGGGCGGGGTACCAATGAGCTAAGTTCATCTGAGCAGAAGCCATGAAAGTATTTGTAGAATAAATACAGGGAAGCCACATTGCATCGGTGAGAATGTGACTGTATCCGAGCTGCCAAGTCGGGATCGATCACATTACAGATTCTCCATTGGATTTTGTCAAGGACCCCTAGGTGGATAGCAGGAGCACCCGACCAGATATGGCAGCAGTATTCAATGCACGGGCGGATGGTAGATTTGTATATGTGCAGGATTGTTTCAGACTGAAAAAAAACTTTCTGGCCCTGCACAGAGAACCGACCTTCTTAGCAGCAGATTTAGCTATGGTTACATAGCAGAGACATCAGACCAGTCCACACTAAAATCTTATAAATACCATAACTTACTTGTGAACTAGACCAGTACACCAAATACCATCGACAAGTCAAATTACCTCATGACAAGTAATCAATATGCAATTTCGCTGGTCAAGATAACAGAAATGGTTAATTGGACTCATCCGATGAGGCTGCAAAATCTTTTATGGTCAGTCCCGTTCACCATTGTCCACCTACGAGACGTCAGCTTCATTTGCCATCTTCCCGCCCACGCACTTATCAAGCAGGTCGAATAGGATTCGAGGCAATTACACACCGACTTACACCCACTCACAGCCAGTGCTGCAACGTTTTTATCTAAAGATTATAGTAGACTCTTTCAGGAATAGCTGTTCATACATCAGCAGTTAACCGAGAAAAGCGTAAGACATACTGCTTGTCTGATAAAACCCTGCGAGTTTAGAAACTTAACCAATTCAGAGTTGATTAGAATCTCTAGTGATTTGTTAAAAAGGGTTATACGATTTGCCCAAGTTTTTAAAAACAGAAAAATTCATCGTCTTTAATAATTTCAGCCCAAGCAAGGCAATAAAGCCACTAAGACGTAAGGGGGGGGGGAGGGTTACAAAATAGAAGAAAAATACTTTTAAGAATAGAAGACAATAAAAGAACACGAAATAAGAAAACTGACACATTGGCAAAAAACAAAAAAACAAAAAAAAAAAAAAACAAGATACCGAAAGAGAGTTCCAGAAGCGAAAAGCGCAACAGAAGAAACTATCAACATAGAACCTACATGTAGCTATTTCAACAGTAAAATCATGAGACCTTACTGTCAATCTAGACAGTGAGGTAAATGCCATACGTGATACACGCTCGAGCGATCATGTCCTTTCGATCCATGACTGACTAGGCAGAAGATTTTCCCGCAGTAGCTTGCCATTTCTTTACTGGTTGCCAAGCAAGGCTATAGAATCTAATTTATGTTTCTATTTAACCCATAGTTGGGGGAGAATAATGGATTCATACCTTTCCCAAGGGTATTTGCGCGTAAGTGAATGAATCGAGTTCAACTGGAATTCGAACTCGGGTCTCTGATTTCTCATTCTGTGCCTATGTCCATTGTACCATAATGCATATAAATTTATAAAGTCTAGGTACCATAGTGAAAAGTTCACCAGAACAATTAACATGAAATCATTTATAGAAAAGGCACAGGGAAATTATGTTATATCTGTGAGGAAATCTGTGAGGTAAATTACGAAGGTGTTTTGAAAATTTGCTTTTTGATAATGACCTTTTGCCAGACATGATATTTAAAAATGAGAAAAATTCACCTTTCGTTGTGCTACGCTGGTGCCTGGCAAAAAGATATTCGGCAAATATCCTGAAACGGAAAAACAAAAAACAAAAACAATCAGGACAGGTGCTGACTCCACAAGTCCACTCCCACCAGTCATACCTTAACAACCAGACGACGCACTTTTGAGCGAGGCAATGGACGAGTTTCTCGTGTACACCTCGAGGAATGAGTGGGCGGTTGACGAAGCTGCTGGTACCCGGCTTGTCGGTCCATTCATCGTCATTATCCGGTCAGATTCTTGAACTGTGTTCTTTCGGCTGGGGTTCAGGGTGGAAGGCATGATTTGAGGAATAGGGGATTAAGGTGGACAGGCCGGATGTCCGGTGTTTTCGACTGTTTTTTTTTTTGCTCCTCCCTTCCCTTCAAAGCGCTCTCGACCCACCATCATTGGTGCGACGACGGGATGTCCGTTAACCTTCCGACTTACGATCAATAATCGCTGTAGCGAAAGCACCTGCGATACAATTTAACACCTGACCTCTGCAGGCTATAATCTGATACCTGTCACCATGACATTCTTTGACTTTTTCTTTCTCTATCCAATTTCCTTCTCTCTATCCTTTTTTCATTCTTTCTTTCTTTCTTTCTTTCTTTCTTTCTCCGATTTCCCAATCTTATTTTCTTTATTGTTTCTCCTTTTTCTATCTTTTTTTTCTTTTTCTTTCCTTTCTTTTTTTCTTTTTCTTTCTTTCTTTTGTTTGTTTGTTTATTTCTTTTTCCGATTTCGCAATCTGAATTTTCTTTATAGCGTTTCCTGTTTTTATGTTTCTTTCTTTTTTTCTTTTGCTTTTCTTTCTTTCTTTCTTTCTTTCTTTCTTTCTTCGATTTCCCTATTCTAATTTTCTTTTTGGGTTTCATGTTTTTAATTTTTTTCCTTTCTTTCTTTCTTTCTTTCTTTCTTTCTTTCTTCGATTTCCCTATTCTAATTTTCTTTTTCGGTTTCATGTTTTTAATTTTTTTCCTTTCTTTCTTTCTTTCTTTCTTTCTTTCTTTCTTTCTTTCTTTTTCTTTCTGTCTTTTCCTTTCTTTCTTTCTTTTTTCTTTCTTTCTTTCTTTTTCTTGATGCTTAACTTCTTTCTTTCTTTCATTTTCTATATTTCTTTCTTTCTTCGAGATCTCTAACCTAATTTTCTTTCTTGTTCGCCATTTTCTTTTTTCTTTTTCTTTTCCTTTCTTTTCCTTCCTTTTCTCTTCATGTTTCATTTTCTTTGTTTCTTTGTTTTCTTTTTCATTCTTTCTTTTTCTATAATTCTTTTTGTTCTATTTTCTTTCCTTTTCGATTCATCTTCTTTCTTTTTCCTAATGTTTCATCTTCTTTCCTCTGTTTTCCTACCTTTATTCTTTTTTTTTATTTCCTTGCATCTGGAACGAAAGAATTTAAAGTACACCAGCAAAGAAATTCTTCTATGGATATCGCTGGTGAAGCGTCTTCCGAATAAGTCGAAAAAGCGATTTCAAGACTAAGTAGAAAACAAAGAATTATGGATATAATTTCTGTAGATTCCAGCAATTCACTTCCGTGCATTGAACACTGCTGCCATATCTGGCCTGGGGCTCTTGTTGTTCATCTCGAGATTCTTGACAAAATTCGAAGACGATTCTGTAATGTAATCGATTCTGATCAGACATGTCGACTGTACTTACTTTTTCAAAGACGTAACGTGGCTTCGCGCTGTCCTTTCTACAAATATTTTCATTGCAACACCTCTGACGGGTTTTTCCACTGGTACCTCGGATTGATTGGAAAAAATTCCGATAAACTCATTGAAGCGATTCCTGGTAGTTCATGTCTTAGAGCATTACTCGCTTTACACAACATTACACCTATTACCAAGAGCTCTGTAAAATCTTTATCTACGTAAAATCTTTATCATTGTAAAATCATTAACTATGTAAATTCTGTGGTCTTATTTTTATTTTTTTCACAAAAACTGTTCAGTGATAATATTCATGACGCCATTTCTGACCTTCGGTCTCTGGTTGGGACGCAGGAAAAAATAGGTATACAACAGAAATCAAAGGAAATAATAATAATAATAATAATAATAATAATAATAATAATAATAATAATAATAAGAAGAAGAAGAAGAAGAAGAAGAAGAAGAAGCTTATAAATACCTAGATGTAAATGAGAGCGAAAGAATTCACCATAAAAAAATAAAAGAAATAGTGCGTAAAGAGTACTATAGAAGGCTACGAATGATATTAACAACTGAATTGAATTCTCAGAACAGAGTTATGGCCATTAATAGCCTTGCAATCCCAGTTGTCCAATATAGCTTCAACATCTTAAACTGGACTCTAAACGACATCAGGCGAATGGATTCTAAAACAAGAAAGCTTCTTTCTAAGCATAAGATGCATCATCCAAAGGCTGATGTAGACCGTCTATACATACCCCGTAAAGAAGAAGAGGTCTTATTCAGCTGGAATTGTCATACAAGACAACAACTATTGGCTTACTAACATACATAGAAACAACAAAGGATTGGATGATACAATTACTAAGGCAACATGAAGAAAGAAAGAAAAAATATTCAATAATAAAAGAAGGCAGTAAATACAAACAAGATTTACAGTTAGTAGATTCTGCAGAAAAGCAAAATAGAAGCCAAGAACCAACTATTGCGGCAAAAAATATGAAAATGAAAGCCAAAGATAAAGCTCTTGAACAGATGAAACAGCGCTGGCAAGACAAACCTCTGCATGGCCAATATCCAGAACGTGCCAATAAATCCAATGTTGACAAAGTTAATACTCATCGATGGTTACGTGCATCTGGATTAAAGTTTGAAACTGAAGGCTTTATTCTTGCAGCACAAGACCAAAGTCTTTTCACTAGAAACTTTCAGGCAAATATTATGCATAATAATATGGATCCAAAATGCAGGTTTTGTGATAAACACCAAGAAACAATAGACCACCTAATCTCAGGCTGTTCTGTGCTTGCTCCAAATGAATAGAGTTGGGCAATATTTACATTGGACAATGTGCAAACATTATGGAAAAGCTGTAAACAAACACTGGTATGAACATCATCCAGCACCGGTTACAGAAATAGAAGATGTAACCATTCTATGGGATTACACCATCTACACAGACAGAAAAATTGAAGCAAACAGGCCAGACATTACTGTTAAAAACCAGAAGGAGAAAACTTGTCTATTAATTGATATGGCTTGTCCAGCGGATTGTAACATAGCAATCAAGGAATTTGAAAAACTGTCAAAATATAAAGACCTGGAAATTGAAATAGAAAAAATGTGGAAATTGAAAACAAGAGTTGTGCCAGTGATAGTAGGTGCACTTGGAATGATAAAAAATGGAACAAAACAACACATTGAAAGAATTCCTGGAAACCCCAGCTTAAGAGATATACAAAAAATTGTCTTATTAAGTACAGCCCACACACTAAGGAAAACGTTATCTATGTAATGCTGGGGATGATAGGGAAGATAGAAAAACATGAAATGGAGTCATAACAACACGCCACTACCTGCCTTAGGTCTCCCCGCAGACTTGGTTGGTAGTGAGACCAATGCAGAAATCGAAATATGATGAAAAATGACATAATAATAATAAGCAAAACAGCAAAAAATAATAATAATAATAATAATAATAATAATAATAATAATAATAATAATAAGCAAAACAGAAGCCAAGAACCAACTATTGCGGCAAAGAATATGAAAATGAAAGCCAAAGATAAAGCTCTTGAACAGATGAAACAGCGCTGGCAAGACAAACCTCTGCATGGCCAATATCCAGTACGTGCCAATAAATCCAATGTTGACAAAGTTAATACTCATCGATGGTTACGTGCATCTGGATTAAAGTCTGAAACTGAAGGATTTATACTTGCAGCACAAGACCAAAGTCTTTTCACTAGAAACTTTCAGGCAAATATTATGCATAATAATATGGATCCAAAATGCAGGTTTTGTGATAAACACCAAGAAACAATAGGCCACCTAATCTCAGGCTGTCCTGTGCTTGCCCCAAACGAATATAAAAATCGCCACGATAGAGTTGGGCAATATTTACATTGGGCAATGTGCAAACATTATGGAAAAGCTGTAAACAAACACTGGTATGAACATCATCCAGCACCGGTTACAGAAATAGAAGATGTAACCATTCTATGGGATTACACCATCTACACAGTCAGAAAAATTGAAGCAAACAGGCCAGACATTATTGTTAAAAACCAGAAGGAGAAAACTTGTCTATTAATTGATATGGCTTGTCCAGCGGATTGTAACATAGCAATCAAGGAATTTGAAAAACTGTCAAAATATAAAGACCTGAAAATTGAAATAGAAAAAATGTGGAAATTGAAAACAAGAGTTGTGCCAGTGATAGTAGGTGCACTTGGAATGATAAAAAATGGAACAAAACAACACATTGAAAGAATCCCTGGAAACCCCAGCTTAAGAGATATACAAAAAATTGTCTTATTAAGTACAGCCCACACACTAAGGAAAACTTTATCTATGTAATGCTGGAGATGATAGGGAAGATAGAAAAACATGAAATGGAGCCATAACAACACGCCACTACCTGCCTTAGGTCTCCCCGCAGACTTGGTTGGTAGTGAGACCAAAGCAGAAATCGAAATATGATGAAAAATGACATAATAATAATAATAATAATGCAACTAACAATACGAGAAAATTACGCGAGATTAACGTAATTTTCAGGTTCGTAGATCTTCTACAAAAAATCGTTGAACAGATAACCATGGCCATAATATTCAATAAATGAAGAAAAGGTCCAGTTTAATTAGATTTATCAAACATTTGGTCCAGGTGAGCGCTTCGATGCTAAAAACTGAGTCGGTCAAGCAGATGTCACTTGAAATTTTCTTGATTTATTGAATATTATATATATATTTACACACACTTGTGTGTGTGTGTGTGTGTGTGTGTGTGTGTGTGTGTGTGTGTGTGTGTGTGTGTGTGTGTGTGTGTGTGTGTGATTTTGTTGTTAACATATTTTCCCTATCGCTACTTTGACGGATGTAATGGTAATCTTTCTTCCTTACTACCCAAGACAACAACCTTACAATACCCAAGAAAAAAAAAAAATTCTGGGTTATGATACTTTATTTCCTGTTTTTTGAATGTTTTGAAAAAAATTTAAATATTTCATGGATACATAAAAAATTTACGCGTCGAAATAAATTATAGTTTATAACTATTAAAGATGTTGTGATGAGATTTGACTTTATATATACACATACACAAAAAGTTAAAACTCATCAAATCATTTTAAGTGGCTATATATATATATATATATATATATATATATATATATATATATATATATATATCTGTAAATTCAGATAAAACTTAGAGGGGAAATAGCCATTTTCAACATGTCATTTGTAGACATGCATTCTCAGCCCCATTTAAATAAAGAATGAGGAAATTTCCTAGCCCAGAGGTTCGCTCTAGTACTGGAAGGTGTTGGGGAATATTGTTTTTTATTATGTTAAGCTGGCGGAATTTTAGCAGTAATTTCTTCTTTGGTAGTAGGAGGTATATGGCTTGACCTTTGAGTTAGTAGTGGTAGGAAGTGGGGAAGTAACTGCTTAGCCAAATTTAAAAAAAAATCTTATGGTGACTAATTGGAAGAATAGGATAATAATTGCAATATATATATATATATATATATATATAATGCGTGACTCTTCAGAAATGAATTGTTCTCTCGGTGACTGGCGTCTGTATACACTGCTTGTATACAAGACGTTAAAACTTCCATTTTCTGATGCCATGCGCCGATGGCTTAGGGAGCAGAAACTCCGACTGACACCAAATCGGTCGAGTTTCGATCCCGGCCGGAAGCAAGTAGATATGTCTAGCCGCACTGATGATGACTGACACCAAATCGGTCGAGTTTCGATCCCGGCCGGAAGCAAGTAGATATGTCTAGCCGCACTGATGATCTGTGATACAGCGAAACGGGCTTGTATGTGGATGACTAATATATATATACATGGAGTGATAAGTAAAATGTCACCATTTTATTTTTTTATTTCGTGTATGCGTGTCATTTATTTTATTTTGTCGACTGTACACTATAGTAGGGTCATTTGGGCACCATATTTGAGAACGGCGTGTTTTACTGCTTGGCATTTGCGCTCGAGGCTCCAGTACAAACATTTAAGAGTGTTTGGGAGTCAATCAGAGGACAACTCAGAGAATTCGGACAAAGGTTGGACGAGTCTAATGGTGATTACGAATGTATTGAAAATGATCACTAGTGATGGTAACGTTATACCTCCAGTCATCTTCTTGCAGGGTGTCTGACTTAACACTCAGGTCTACATGAAGTGACTTGAAGAGTTAGACCTGCCCTAGGTCAAGAGAGTGGAAGGCCTTATGTATGGCAACAGGATTCTGCCCCATGCCGCACATGCAGGACAATCTAACCATAGCTCTCAGAAAACTTCTGCGAGCATATCACCCTTTATATCTGGCCACCTCACTCCCTAGACTAAAACGATGTGAGGGGCGTAGTTGAGCGAGTGACCAACCAACGATCTCCCCGATATAATAAAATCCCAAGTAGCCATATACGCTGGTGACACTACGATTTACAAACCTCACTGCTGAGCTTGAAAAGGACCGCCATTCCATGGTGGACTGGGGTAAGAAGGCTCGTGAATTTTAATGCTTCTAAAACGAAGCTGCTAACTAATAACCATTACAGACAATCCTTCCTATCCCCCCCCCATTAGTATGGATCAGGCTAGTCTTCCTGAAAGCAACACACTGCGCCTCCGCGGGTTAACTCTCACAACACATCTCAAGGAGAACGACTATATCGAATCCATAGCTAAATCCGCTGCTAAGAAGGTCGATTCTCTATGTAGGGCTAGGAAGTTTTTTTCCGTCTGAAACCATCCTGCACACATATAAATCTACCATCGGCGCTTGCATTAAATACTGCTGGGACCTAGTTGCTAATCTTGTGGCTCTAGTAAATTCATATATAGGGGGTACCAGTGAGCTAAGTTCATCAGAGCAGAAGCTGTGAAAGTATTTGTAGAAGAGACACAGGGAAGCTACATTGCACCAGTGATAAAGCGACTGCATCCTAGCTGTCAAGTCGGGATCGATCACGTTACAGATTTTTTGTCAAGGACCCCTAGGTGGATAGCAGGGGCAAACGACCAGATATGGCAGCAATCTTCAATGCATGGGCGGATGGTAGATTTGTATATGGGCAGGATTGTTTCTTTTTTATAGCGTTAAACATATGAGATTTTGTTCCAAAGAAAGTGTATTTGCGGGGAATTTTACTGCACTACCTCATTTAAAAAATCTGCATCTGAAGCAAACGGAATTCTTGCTAAGACTTACGGCGACCATTTTCTGTCGGAAATGACATGCAGAGATGGGCTTAAACGCTTCAAAAATAATGATTCTTTTTTTGTTGAAGATAAAGAACGCTCTGGCGCATCGAAAAGGTTTAAAGACAAAGAATTGGAAAATTCACGAAAACTCAAGTCAGGCGCAAACTGGACTTTCAGAATCATTAGGAGTTGATCACACAACAGTTTCGAAACGTTTGAAAGCATTAGAAATGATTCAAAAGCAAGGACATTGGGTGCTGTTTGAGTTGAAACCGAGAGACGTCGAACGGCGTCTTGTCACGTGTCAAAAACTGTTTCAACGCCAGAAAAGGTAAGGATTTTTGCATTGTATCGTAAATGTCGATGAAAAGTGCACACATTACGATAAGCATAATCGTAGAAGATCGAAGGGGAAAGACCAGCCAAGCTTCAATATCGGAGTCAAAGCCGAATATCAATGGTTCGTGGCTTAAGCTGGATGTTTATTATGAGCTTCATAAACCATCATGGATGATCACTATCGATTACAGCCGAACATCGAAGAAAAATGGCCGCTATACGACAAAGTGATTTTGCGACATGACAACACTAGGTCACGTGTTGCAAAACGGGTGAAAACCTACTTGGAAACGCTTAAATGGGAAGTTCTACCGCACCCACCGTATTCACCAGACACTACCGCGTCCGATTATGACTTGTTTTGATTTATGGCTCATGGCCTGGCTGAGCAGCACTTTCATTCTTATAACGATACAAAAAAAATGGGTCTACTCGTAGTTAGCCTCAAAAGACGAGTCATTTCTCCGATGTGAAATTCAAATGCTGCCAGAAAGATGGGAAACGTAGTGGCTATCGATGAATAATGCTCTCAGTGACATTCTGTTTTTAATTAAACAGAATATTTATATATTTCTGATTATTTACAAGAAATTTTGTTACGAAAATGTGTGTTACTCAGCAGGATTTGAACCTCCAACACCTAGCAACATAGGGGAAGCCACTAATTGATCTGGTGCGTTTAAGACCGCTCGACTGCGAATGATTCCACAGCCTAATCGAAATTAAATCAAGCCTTATATATACAACTTTCGATTTTTCGTAAATAACTATCTCTGTTTTGAAATTTATCGTAGAGTAAATAAATTTAAACAGATAATGTTACGGTAAGTTCCGGAGATTAACGAAATGAAATTGACAACAGACATATTTAATTTATTTCTTTGAACACTATTTTTTAATCGATAATTGTATATGAGTAGATATTCTGTTTTGATTCGGGAAAGACGTTAGAAAAATCAAGAAGTATACTGGCAGCAAACCGCCTGCACACGGACAGGAAATGTTCAGAAGATATGCAAAAATAGAAAGGGGTATAAGACAAGGATGAGTCTTCTCACCGGATTTATGTAATTTTTACAGTGTGGCAATTAGGAGAGAACTAGAAATCCTGCAAGGATTCATCATTGGCGACTAGAATCTCAACAATATAAGATACGCAAATGACACAGTGCTGATAGCAGACACGGAAAGCAAACCACAAGACCCCCAACAGAAGGTATAAATGGAAAGCAATAAGAAAGGATTAAACATAAACTACAAGAAAAATGAATTCATAGTCATCAGCAAAAAGAGGAACCCAGAATGCAAATTACAGGTGGGGAATACTAAAATCAAGCAGGTACAGAAGCTGAAATACTGGGGAAGTGTTCTAACAGAGGACAGAAAATGTAACAGGCACTCGACAGGAATGGCGAAGCCCGAACCGTTGCATTGGATATATCTAAGGCGTTCGACAGAGTTTGGCATGCTGGCCTTCCATGTAAACTGCGGAGCTATGGTATAACTGAACATTTGTTTGAACTAATCCAGTCATTCCTCTCTAACCGCACAATGAAGGTGGTATTAAACGGACATGCCTCCCAGAACTACCATACAACCGCAGGTGTCCCCCAAGACTCCATCTTAGGTCCTACACTCTTCCTGATCTACATTAATGATCTCCCTGATTCCATAAGAGCCCAAATAGGTTTGTACGCTGATGACACCACAGTTTACTCTCGCCTCCTACAAAATCTGGTGTAGGCGTCAAAGCTAACCTTGCAGCCGAGATTGAAAAATACCTCCAATCCATATTGGACTGGGGTAAGAAATGGCTAGTAAATTTTAATGCTTCTAAAACGAAGCTACTCTCAATCAACCATCATCGACAATCTCACCTACCTCCCATTAGCATGGACCAGGCTTGCCTCCCAGAGAGTAAAACACTACGCCTCTTTGGTCTCACATTTTCAGCGGACCTCAAATGGAATGACTATATCGAATCCATTGCTAAATCCGCTGCTATGAAAGTCGGTTCTCTGTGTAGGGCCCGGAAGTTTTTTCCATCTAAATCTATCCTGCACATATATAAATCTACCATCCGCCCGTGCATTAAATACTGCTGCCATATCTGGTCGGGTGCCCCTGCTATTCTCCTCGGGATTCTCGATAAGGTTCAGAGGAGGGTCTGTAATGTGATAGATACCGACTTGGCAGACCGCCTGCAGTCTCTCTCCCACCGGCGCGACGTGGCTTCCCTGTGTTCTTCTATAAATACTTTCATGGCTTCTGCTCCGATGAACTTAGATCACTGGTGCCCCCTAAATAAGAATTTGAACGAGATACTAGATTAGCAACTAGATCCCACCCTTTTACAGTGAAACCGATAAAATGCAACCGTAACTTCTACTCCAACAGTTTCTTTCCTCGCACTTCCACACGATTGCTTCCCCGACGGCTACAATCTCCAGGAGTTTAAATGTAAGGTCAATAGACACCTCCTAACACACTAACCTGCTCCCATTCTATCAAACACTCTTCCCATCTGCCCAACCCTCATCCTCGCTATCCTTACTCATCTGTCACCTTCCTCCTGACATTCCCTATGTCTAACCACTCCTTCTCTTTACATTCCCCTATGTAGCCCCATGCGCAATAGTGGCAGTGGAATGCCTTGCCTGGGGTGAGATGATTAAAAAAAAATCCGAAGGCGCATTAGGATGGGCAAAGATGCGTTTCAAAAGCTAAGCAGAGTATTAAGGGACAGGAAAAAATTGGTTGTAAGCAAAGAAAAAATACTGAACTGTTACGTGACATCTATCTTCCTTTATGGAAGCGAATGCTTGATAATCTCCTCGAAGATGAAAAAGAAACCCGAAGTAGCAGAAATGTGGTTCTACAGAAGGATGATGAGGATACCATCGGATACGAGGCTTTGGAGAGAATGGAAACAAAACTTATACTTAGCATCAGGAAGCGGTAGTTGAAATTTCTGGGATACGTAATGAGGAAAGAGAGCTTGGCAAATCTGATACCCACAGAGTGGATAGAGGAAAAAGTGGGATAAGTGATAGCAGCGTGTGACATATAAGCTTGAGCAAATGGATGGCAGGCTTTGAGAGAAATAACAGAAAATTGAAATTTATTAAGTGCTACAAGGGACAGAGGGATGCGGAGAGCCATGATCGCCTATGTCCTGAAGGGACACGTTACAAAAATGAAGACGAAATGATAAATATTGCATTGAATTAGTTTTAATTGTATTAGTTTCTGGAATGTTGTAAAATATTCATCATTTTACACTTGAAATGGCTAGATGTAACTGTAAGTTCTATGGTAAGAGTTTCTTCTCTTGCACTTCTCGCTTGTGGGACTCTCTTCTGGCTCCTTGCTTCCCTTTTTCTTTTCTTTTTTATAATTATTTTACCCCAAGCAAGGCAGTTTTACTGCCACTATTTCGCAGGGGTTAGGGGAAAGTGATGAGAAAGAGGGGTAGGTTATAGGGGGTGTCAGGAGGAGGGTAATAGATGGATGAGAATACCGGTGTAATATGAGTGGAGTGGATGGAGAAAAGAGAAGAGATGCGAGCTAGTGAGATATGAGATGACCATTGACTTGACATCTAAATTCCTGGAGATTGTAGCTGTCGGGGAATCAAGTATACGGAAGGGAATTCCACAGCAGGAGAGGTGTGAGAAAAGAAGCTATTAGAGTAGAAATTGCAGTTACATTTTATCGGTTTCACTGTAAAAGGGTGGGACCTAGTTGTTAATCTAGTAGCTCGTGTAAATTCATATCTAGGAGCACGAGTGAGCGAAGTTCAGTGAAGCAAAAGCCGTGAAAATTTGTAAAAGTGGCACAAGAGAGCGATTGCAGCCGAGCTGACAAGTCGGTATCGATCACATTACAAATTCTCAGATGGATTTTGTCAAAAATCCAGAGGAGAATAGCAGGGGCACCCGACCAGATGTGGCATCAGTATTCAATACATGGGCAGATGGTAGATTAATATATGTGCAGGACGTATTCAGACGGAAAAAACTTCCTGCCTCTGCACAGTGAACCGACCTTCTTAGCAGCGGATTTAGCTATGGATTCGATATAGTCATTACATTTGAGTTCCGCTGAGAGTGTTAAGCCAAGGAGGCGTAGTGTTTTGCTCTCAGGGAGGCTAGCCTGATCCATGCTAATGGGGGTGGGGGTAGGAGCGATTGTCTATGAAGGTTTATAGATAACAGCTTCGTTTTGGAAGCATTAAAATTTACGAGCCATTTCTTACCCCAGTCCACCACAGATTGGAGGTCCTTCTCAAGCTCGGCAGCGAGGTTAGCTTTGTCAACCCCAGTAGATTTTTGATCGAGGCGAGACTTAACCATAGTGTCGTCAGCGTATATGCTTACTTGGGATGGTATGGTAGTATTGGGAGGCATGTCCGTTCAAAACTACCTTCATTGTGCGATTTGATAGGAATGACTGGATTAGGTCAAACAGTTGTCCAGTTATTCCATAGCTTCGTAGCTTGCATAGAAGGCCAGCATGCCAGATTCTGTCGAACGCTTTGGAAATATCCAGGGCAACAGTTCGAGCTTCGCCATTCTTATCGTGAGCCTGCTATATATACTCAGTGATGGTCGTTAGCATATCAGCAGTAGACCTGGTGAAGCGGAAGCCATACTGATTGTCCGAGAAGAGTCTGTGGGCTGTGAGATGCTGAACCACCTCGGCGTTGATAACAGCTTCGAACACTTTGCCAAAGCTCGGTAGGAGGCTGATAGGGCGGTAATTAACGGAGTCCGAGCGTTCTCCAGTATTCTTAAATAGAGGAACTATAGAGGAAGACTTTCAACAGGCAGGAAAGCAGGAAACAGATAGACAGTAGTTGTAGAGTTTGGAGAGGACAGAGGAGAGTTCAGGGGTACATTTCTTAAAAACTATGATTGGGATTCCGTTGCCTTCGTTCGATTTATGAGTGTCATGCTTTGAGATTATGTTAGAGACCAGTGAGGGGTTAATGTGAATGTCATTCAGTTGGGCCTCAGTTCTAAATGGGAAGTCAGGTGTAGATACTCCAGACGAATCCAGTGTCACATTTGTGGAGAATCTGCGAGTAAAGCAGTCAACCTTGTCCGCTGAAGAGGTGAGGACCTCAAATTCATTGATTGGAGGAGATAATCAGGGTTTACTGTTGTTAAACACAGTTTTACAGAGTCGCCAGTAGTCTTTGGTGCTGAACTTACGGGGTGCTATGAGCTGCTTCATTCTGGCAACAAATAACATTTTAGCTTCATTAAGAATATTTTTGCACTCATTACGAGCAGAGGCAAAAGGCGCCAGTCATGGTCCGACGTGTGTCTCCTATAAAGTCGGAAGAACTGATTCCAGTGGGCAATAGCGGCCAAGCAAGCGGGCGAGAACCAGGGGAACGAATGGGATTTAAGCCGAAACTTCCTGGCTGGGATGAAAACATCGAGGCCAGCCTTAACCCAAGAAGAGACCTCGGGTGCACAGTTTTCAACGGGAAGACTAAAAACATTGTTCCAAGGGACGTCACACAGGAAATCGCGGAACGAGTCCCGGTCTGCTCTTTGGTAGCAGTAGGATATTCTGCTGGTCTGAGTTTCTTGGGTGGAGTGGGATTGGAAGGAGATGTTAACGGAAATCACCGCATGATCAGAGTTTCCGAAGGGGCAGTGCTGCTTGATGTTGCAAGGGTCTGGGATGGAAGTCTAGCAGTTCCCTGTCAACTTTATGTTGTATTGCCCAGATGGATACGATACATAGAGAAATTGTGCTGCTGTATTATTCAGCACGATATCCGGTGCTAAATGGATATACACAGAACAGTGCAATAGTTATAATGACAGACAAGACAGAACTTACAACACGAAGAGGAAGGGTTTAGATCGCAATAGTCGCCGAAGTAATCAATCCGAATATTACTCAAATGACAATCGAATATTACGCATTGAATGATACTACTTAAATAGACCATTTCACCCGATAGGCCATGCCATTATTGAGATTGTTGCAGGGGTGTCAGCCACTCTACAACACTTTAATCTTCAAAAATAAAAATGCCAGTCGTTATCTTCTGTCTTCTTAGTGTCTGTTCTTTTATTGATCTCCCTCCTTAATTTAAATTTAATGAACGTCTCATCTGTTTCATCCGGGACAAGTTGGTTAACATAAAGATATCCATCGTCAAATGTAGTGTATCAATTTACATGCCTTTTTAGAGATTGTATCTCTGATATTAATAATAAACCCACTACATATATTGGTTTTACTACAACTACGCTCTCCCGTAGACTTACCTGTTACCTTTCTTATCAATAACATTTCTTAGAAAAACATAGCCATATTAGACATATTTTAATCGTTAGCACAATAATAATCACATATACACACAGTAAAAATATCTATCAGATATTCAAGGACATCTACATTTAATCAAAGCAGCCCACACTCAATAACAGCATTTTTCTATCTAGTCACAATATATTACATGGCATTTAGACATATGGTTCTATTGTTAACATTTCGGTCTCTTACGTTAATGGATGTCATAGAACGGCATTACTAATTTATAACCTGCGTCTGTTATTCGATGAGTTATCATCGCATAACAATATTTTATGTCAAAACAAGAGAATATCATCTTTGATGATCTTTATGTTAATGTCCCTACAACTAATCTGAAGATGGCTCATGTGAGCTGAAATCTTAGAATCAGTGAAATAAAAATTATTCAAATTTTGGACAATTTTTGTCTTTATTTTCACCAGAAAATACGATGTTTAGAACAACTCATGATTAAGCATAGCACACATTCATTGTCTATTGTATTTAACAATGTATGTTTAGATAATTATTTGCTGCCTCAATGCACTGTATATATATATATATATATATATATATATATATATATATATATATTAGCGAACATAAAGATCAGAACGATAATAAGAAAAATTTAAATGTGAAATAACTTTTTATTCTAAAGTTTCAAAAACATTTTATGAAGAAAAAATAAGGATATTATATATATATATATAAGTAAATTATATAATTCCAACATATAAGTCTCAATAAACTTATTGTGATAAAGTTATAAGAAAAATTATAACATTCGAAAAAAACGGATAATGAAAAACAGCAGAACGATTAAATAAATTCATAAAATTTAACAATTATTTTGCATTATTGAGACTTTTTTTAGGGTATGAATATAAAGTCGGGTATTTTACTAAATTACACCGGCTTTTTACTGGCTCTTGCATTGTAAACATGGCGAAAAAAAAAACAAACTGTGAGGTAAAGTTCCTGGGACAGGCAATGAAGAGGGAAGGCTTGGAAAATCTGATACTAACAGGCCAAATAGAAGGAAGGAGAGACAGGGGAAAACAGCGTGTAACGTACTTAACTGGCCTGACGAGGTGGATGGCAGAACGGGTGTTGCATGGTGTAACAGGAAATATAGTGCTAAAAGAGCCACCAGGAATAGGGAGACGTGGAAGGCCACGATCGCCTACCTCCTGAATGGACAAGGCACATAGAAGAAGAAGAAGACGTAAAGGAATAATATCTGCTAATTCATTTAGTATCACCTTTTTCAAGACAAATGCTAGAAGCATAAAAATATCCAATTGCATAAAAATATCCATCGTCTTCGCTCAAAAGCACTTATATTATCAACTGGCTATAATTATTCACTCATTTTATTTTTTTCATTCTTTTAATGAAGATGGATAGCAAAGAAAAAAAAAAAAAAGAACAAGGTCGCTGGTCAAAAATATTGTTTTTATTAATATGTTCGTTTCGTTCGTATGTTACTGATTGTTTATTGTCAATGGTGAGGGTCAGACTGGAATTTGATATTGTTGTTTTCGCTTTGGCGATGAGAAGCATGCAACAGCAAATATATCACGGGATATTTTGCATTGTAGTTAGGTTATGTCATGTTATCTATCTATCTATCTATCTATCTATCTATCTATCTATCTATCTATCTATCTATCTAGTTTGTTCATATCTATCTATCTATCTATCTATCTATCTATCTATCTATCTATCTCAGTTTGTTCATATCTATCTATCTATCTATCTATCTATCTATCTATCTATCTATCTATCTCAGTTTGTTCATATCTATCTATCTATCTATCTGTCTATCTATCTATCTATCTATCTATCTATCTCAGTTTGTTCATATCTATCTATCTATCTATCTATCTATCTATCTATCTATCATGTTTGTTCTATCTATCTATCTATCTATCTATCTATCTATCTATCTCAGTTTGTTCATATCTATCTATCTATCTATCTATCTATCTATCTATCTATCTATCTATCTATCTATCTATCTATCTCAGTTTGTTCATATCTATCTATCTATCTATCTATCTATCTATCTATCTATCTATCTATCTATCTATCTATCATATCTCAGTTTGTTCATATCTATCTATCTATCTATCTATCTATCTATCTATCTATCTATCTATCTATCTATACAAAAGTATACTCAGTTATAATCCGAGAAAATGAATAGTATGATAAAATTCTTTATTTTTTTATTTTTTTGCCTACGCATTTTGTCCTTTGGCGGACTTTATAACGACCAGTAAATTAAATGAATTTTAAAGAAAGTATCTATCAACAAAAAATTCATGGTAACTTGAAAAAAAAAAGCTCATTAATTATTCATAAGGTTAACTGAAATTACTAAACATTAAAAAAAACGGCATAGCTCAGAGTTGAAGAGAATTTTTTTCATGTGTTGTATAATGTTATGAGATGTTTAAGGCATGGAAATTAACCGTCCTTTTTATACTTTTTATATGTGTGTTGTATATGTTTGCTTGAGAAAGTACTGTTTCTAATAGGAAAGGTGAAATTGGAAAAAGAACTAAGGCACAGATTACTATTTGGAATATATTTCATAGCGGCGCTCTTGAGAATTTTCCTTATGAATAAATTATTATACAAATACACACACACACACACACACACACACACACACACACACACACACACACATATATATATATATATATATATATATATATATATATATACCTCCTTGTACTTTATATATGTATATATACCTCCTTCTACTATATCTCAAAGGTAGAATTGCCAACTGACGTCAATTCGGTCGGGTTTCAATCATGGGTACAAGCAATCGGATGTCTAATCGTACTGATGAGCTGTAATACAGCGAAACAGATCTGTCTGTGGATGACTATTTAAGCTATCACACCCTGATTGAGCACTCTGGAAGAATGGTAGACTTTGAAAAAACTGTAGCTACTCTAGCATCTATGCATCTTTCAATCAGTAATGAATTAGAACACTCTCACTACTGGCGTATTTTTACATGGTATATCAGACGCTATAAGTCTACCTCCTTCTACCGAGCGCCCATAGCTCAGAGGTAGAATCGCTGACTGACTCTAATTCGGTCGGGTTTCAATCCTGGGTAAAAGCAATTGGATGTCAAACCGTACTGATGAGCTGTGATACAGCAAAACAAATCTGTCCGCGGATGACTATATATATATATATATATATATATATATATATATATATAACAGATTTATGATATGTATAGAAATATATATTTTAGAATTAATCCGACAGATTTTTTTCACTTCCAACGCTATTTCTTGTGGATATCATATTTGAGTAGACGCTCCATTCTTTTTTTTTTTTAATTAAACAGTGAATTTAGTTATTTTCATCTACCGGCCTAAATATTCGAAAAATCTTATTAAAGAAAGTTTTGCGATTTCTGCAGGTGAAAAAAAATATTTTTTAATAAGAACACATAGACACACTCACCAAGACACACCCACGAAGACACACCCACGAAGACACACACACACACACACACACACACACACACACACAGAGGATGTGATGGATAAATTGTCAAAATTCACATTTTTAATTTGGCACATGTGCGTTGTTTTTTTTAGTTTGTCGACTTCTTGGAATTCAAATTTGGAAACGGAATCAGAAAGAGTTGGATGAGTCTGATAGTGATAACGAAGGTACTGCCGTTCAGAAAACTTGCTTTGATCGTCCTAAGAAAAGACCTCCAGAATTTGTTGGTGAGGGTCTTAGATCCAACATTAAGGCCTACATCAAGTGCTTTGAGGAAGTAATGCTGCCCTGAGGTGGTTCCTAGAAAACTATGTCTGGCAACAGAACGCTGTACCATGCCATTCAGGCAGGAGAACCTATAGACGGTAACGCACTTGATTATTGTGCGTGGGGCGTAGTTGAGCTAGAATTCAACACCTTGTAACACCACAGATGAAATGAAGGCAAGGATTATGGTGGCGTTTACCAACTTAAACAAGGATACAGAAGTGTTGCAGGAGATTCTGAAGTAGTCTGCAGACTGTGGTTGAAGCCAATGGCGATTTCATTGAATAAATCTTCTATTTAGTATTTCAATATCGATCCTCCATTTTGGAGCCACTCACCGGTACGACATTACCACCACCTGTAAATTGGTTGATTATCATTTTTTTTTTTTACTTTTTTCAGTGCAATCTTATCGCTTAAACCCTAAACTTTCCGATTGACAAAAGACTTGTAAAAATATTTTTATGTAATTTTGTTACATGTCAGTGTCATTTTCATTTTTGAGTCATTTAGACAATTTATTGATCGTATTCTGTATATATTATTTTACTTATTAGAAATATTGGCCGACCTGAAGGAGACTGCCACCACCTTTAAATTTGTTGTTTTTCATTTTTTATTTTTTATTTTTTTAGCGCAGTCTTATCGGTTATTAGATAAAGTTTCCGATTATCAAAAGAAATTTGAAAAAAATTCAATATTTATACAATTTTAGTGGGGGCTCACTTTATCATAGAACGTTATAGTAAATCGATCCTCCATTTTGGAACTACTCGCGTTGGGGTCGCTTTGTTTTGTTTTTTGGGGACAAGTTGTTGCTCTTGTTTTTGTCTTTTTCAAGTTTCTTTAGTTCTTACGATGGCATCTTCGGAAACTCCAAGAATGGCTTTATTCAAAAATTTCGCAAAGGATTCAGTCGTTGAATATGCGCAAGCAAAAAAGTTAATTGCACAGGATTGATTTACTATGAAGTTGTATGAAAAATGAGCCCCCACCATCACCACCACCACCTAAAATTGTTTAAATTTTTTCAATCGGAAAGTTTACGGTTTAATCGATAAGATTGCACTGAAAAAAGTAAAAAAGAAAAATGGTAATCAACCAATTTGCAGGTGGTGGTAATGTCGTACCGGTGAGTGGATCCAAAATGGAGGATCGATTTACTTTAACACTGTCTGAAAAACTGAGCCCCCCCCCCCACCTAAAATTGTTGAAATATTGAAGTTTTCCCAGATTTCTTTTGTTAATCCGAAAGTTTAGGGTGTAATCAATAAGATTGCACGGAAAAAAGTAAAAAAAAACAAAACAAAACAAAACAAAACAAAAAACAACAAATTTAAAGGAGGTGGTAGTCTCCTTCGGGTCCGCCGAAATATTAAATTGAATCTGTGAGCTTGAAATTAAAACTAAAATAAAAGACTCAAGAATGATTTCAGTTTTTAAAAAAATTATTAAAAAACCTTAGTTACCACGTTCTTTTATGGCGGACCCTATATATTATGTATACTGTTTATTAACACCTGAATAATCTAAACTTATTTATAAATAGAACTGTCTGTGTGTGTGTGTGTGCGTCTCTCTGTCTGTGTGTGTGTGTGTGTGTGTGTGTGTGTGTCCGTTATATATAGGCTCCGAAACGGCTGAAACGATTTTCTTGAAAATTTACACAGTTGTACTATAAGCGTCTGCGAGTGTTCTTAGCTAGGTTTTGTGTCGAGGTACCCCCGATAAATATCGAAAATCGATAATCGAATAAATCAGGTTATAGAAGGAGTGGTCCGATTTTAATCAACTTTTATACACTCATAGACAAAGACATAAGAAATGATATTCAGAAGTTTCAAGGTTGCAGTTTTTACAACAGTGCAGAAAATTGATAATATATATATATATAAGGCAAGACGTTTGTGTGTGTGTCTGTTTATCTGCCTGTATGTCTGTATTTTTTTCAGCCCTTTTATTTTAGTTTTTGCTTCGGGTTTGGCTCTAAGAAGGTATAATTGCAGTTCTTAGTCTCAGCTATGATACCATTTACTCAGAGGACTTATTTAGCCTTCAAAATTCAGTTTACGACGAAAAATCTTAATTGATATTGATACCAGGAAATCAAAATTTGACTTACATCCATTCATTCTTCTTTCAGTCTACGGTTTCGCTTTAACTGGAAACAACTATTGCTTTTTAGTCTTTCGTGCCAACGTCCAAAGAGTCTGAACTCCAGGTCCATGAATTAGTTTTAAAGCTTTTATTACACCCGAGCAACGCCGGGCTATACTGCTAGTTTATATATATATCCGTGTCCCCTCATATGTATATTTATTAATGCACGTAACTATATATATATATATATATATATATATATATATATATTAAGTACCTCCACACATTTTTGATACTTAACTTTTAAATTTAAATTTTAAAAGTAAAATTTTTCTTGAAAACTCTGTTGTAGTTTTCGTTGAAAAAAAATTAATAAAATGAACAAATTTAATAAAATGAAAATTTAATAAATGAACAAATTTAATATTTTCGGTAAGCAAAATACTCTTTTTCAAACAGAAAATATCTTGATTGGAATCTACACTTTTGAGATTTAAAAAAAAAATTCAATTTTTTGTTCATTTTTGAACGATCGACACATTTGTCAACAAAAGTTAATTCTCGGGTTTAAAATCTTGCTAAAATAAAATATACAACAGTGACACAACATATTTAAAGTCAAACTAATCTGATTTACATAAGTATTACTTATTTATAGCATGAATTTTAGAATAAAACTGTTTCTTAAACACAGTGTGTTTATCTTTCTGACCTATTCCCCGTATATTTGACATGTGATAAAAGCCAGATAGATGCGAGATAAAATAAGTGTATGGCAACCGAAATTGACAAAATTGTTCAAATTTTTTTCCTGTTAGGGGAAGAAACCGTGGAATACATGACCTTTTAATGTACACATAGAAATTACCATACAAAAAACTTCAGATGCACAAAAAATTAAAAACTATTTTAAAAATACGAAGGTACGACGATGTGTCAATTTTCGATTAGTAAATATAGTCTTCACTTAATAAACTAACGCCAACAAATCTTTGAAGTATTTTAAAAATGTTTTTGAAGTTTGAAATTATTATAATAAAAAAAAAAATGAAAACAATCCTTTCAAAATTTTGTAGTTATCGTGCATTTGCTTCCAACAAAAGAGTTTGATATGTTTAGGATTTTTTGTGGAAATACCATATTCTGTTTGATGTGTGTTGAGGTTTTTGAAATATCGATTTATTTGTTCATCTTCAATGTGCTTTGGGAAGTCATTATTAATGAGAGTCTGCTTAATACTTTTTAGTTCAGAGTAAAATATCTTTTTGTGGAAGGGTTGCTTTGTGTGTTGGTTAATTAAAGTGTGCATACGTGCTATTTTGTAGTAGTTAGGGCATTCACTCTTATAGTTAAGAGTACAAGAGTTTTTGCTGGTTGGTGTTGGATATGGGGAGGTAGTTAATGTGTTATTGTTTGTGTCTATTAAACTACCAAGGAAAAGGATTTTGTTATCTTTGCTAAATTCGTATGTGAATGAACACTAAGCAATTTGTCAACCGTTATATATTAAGCAAGAAAAAAATTAACAGTAATTTTCAGCAACATATCTTTGCAGTTATTTTTTGTTATCACAACTCACACTCCTGAAGATGATCTCGGAAGGAGATTGAAAGTACTTGGGAACATCGAGAAATAAATAATAAAATCAAGTGTCAAAGTTACAGTTCATTTCTTACATCTTCCAATTATAATACGCGAAATATTATCCGTGACTATGAACAGATTTTATTAAAAATAAACAGACAATGTTTGCCGTTTATTTAATCTAACATGTCTAAAATAAAATTTGCTGCCTAACTACACAAATGATTAATGTGGTGAAGTTTGTTACTTAGTAGAGCAGAATTATGCTGACCATATTGTGATTTCTTCACTCTTAAGGGCTTTTTGCAGAGAAACAAAGCCTTGAAGAGTGAAGAAAACCCCAATAATGCTTTCACGAAATTTCGAAATTGGCATAATTCTGCTCAGCTAAGTGACCAACGTCTCCACATTAATTATATTGACACTCTGTCTTTATCTCGACATCGAGCACTTTATGACAAAAACGTGCTTGTCAAAAATGCCTTTCCACCAGTAAACCATTGAAAAAACATACTAACGTTTAAAGTAACACACACACACACACACACACACACACACACACACACACACACACACACACACACACACACACACAAGTCCCGGGCCTTCAAATGCCAAGCAGGGCCAATCGGATTATTAGTTTATAAATTACAGTTATTTGAGTGAAGGTACTGTTGCAAATTTTCAAATCAATACAAAAATATGAATTTTTTCTGTTGATAAATCATTGCTTTTTTATTGAAAAATACTGTTCAAGCAAAGCAATGCTTTGATAAGTGTTATTTGGACTCTGCTCCGTCGGAAAAAAACGGTGAAGAAGTGGTATGCTGACTTCAAACGCGGTCGTACGGACACAAATGATGGTGAACGCTCAGGTCGCTCAAAATCGGCAGCTGTCCTGAAAAACACCAAAAAATCCACAAACACATTTTGGCCGATCGTAAATTGAAGTTGCGTGAGATTGCAGAGGAGTTGAACATATCAGAAGGCAGTGTATTCACCATTGTGCATGAACATTTGTCAATGAGAAAGTTGTGTTCATAGTTGGTGACGCGTTTGCGATAGACGATTCAGAGCGTCGTTAGCTACTGTTTCAACGCAACAAGAAGAAGTCTTTGCATAAATATGTGACAATGGATGAAACATGGATCTACCACTTCATTCTGGAGTCAAATCGGCAGTCAGCTGAATGGACGGCAGCAGGTGAAAGCCGTCCAAAGCGATTAATGACGCAAACATTAGCAGGCAACGTTTTGGCCTCCGTATTTTGGGATGCACAAGGTATTTTGTTCATCGATTACCTTGAGAAAGAAAGAACCATCAATAGCAAATATTATATAGCATTATTAGTGCGTTTGAACGAAGAAATCGCCAAAAAAACGGCCACAAATGAAGAAGAAAAAATTGATCTTTCACCAAGACAGCGCACCGTATTACAAGTCGATGTCAAACGACATGAATTGTTTCGGCATTCACCCTATTCTTGTCCCAAGCGGCTACTGGCTGTTTGCAGACTTCAAAATAATTTTTTTTTGTTTTTTTAATCGTATCATCCCGAGCAAGGCGGCAATGCCACTGATGTGCAGGGGGCTACATAAGAGTAAAAAGATTAAGTAGAAGAGAGTGAAGAGGAAGACTCGTTTGGTCCATGCTTATGGGGTGCAGAAGAGAGGCTGTAATGATAGACAGACAACAGCTTGGTCGTAGTCGCATTGAAATTGACAAGCCACTTCTAGCCCCAATTCACCACAGAGTGTAGATCCCGTTCAAGGTCAGCAGCAAGTTTATGTTTATTCGCCATGACAGGTTTCTTATTGACGCGGGAGTAAATTGTGGTGTCTTCTGCGTAGATGCCTACTTGGCTCTTGATCTCATCTGGGAGGTCATTTATGAAAATAAGGAAGAGCGTCGGGCCCAGGGTAGAGCCCTGAGGGACACCAGCATTTGTGCTGCAGGATTTAGCTATGAACTCAATGTAGTGGTTCCATTTGAGATCAGAAGAGAGTAAGGCCGAGGAGGCGCAGTGTATTGCTTTCAGGGAGACTCGTTTGGTCCATGCTTATGGGAGGCAGGAGAGGTTGCCTGTGATGATTGACAGACAACAGCTTGGCCTTAGTCGCATTGAAATTGACGAGCTACTTCTTGCCCCAATTCACCACAGAGTGTAGATCCCGTTCAAGGTCAGCAGCAAGTTTATGTTTGTCCGCTACGACAGGTTTCTTACTGATGCGGCGTATTTTTAGGCCAAAGACAAATCGTTTTGCAAAAAAGGTATCGAATTGTTAGAGAAGCGTTGGAATCAGTGTGTCACCCTAGAAGGAGACTATGTTGATAATTGAAGTCGACTTTTGTCAAAATATTGTTATTTTATTATTTAGTCGTGTCATTTATTGAGTGATGTGTTATATATATATCACTTTATGTACTTATATACTTTATATATTCAGTGTCTCTAATTCTAAGTTCGCATCTTGGGTCTTAAGACCGCTTCACGTTGAAACATCGGTTCCCGTACGATTACCAAAGTTAAGCAACGTCGATACTGGTAAGTACTTAGATGGGTAACCGCTTGGGAATACGAGATAGTGTAAGCTTCGATAACCGGGTAGAGGAATTGATAATCGGAAAGCTGTGTTGCAATTCTACTCGGGTTTGTTGTATTCACTTAGGCGCAAATACCCCTGGGAAAAATATGAATCGATCTCTTCTGCTCCCCATATATGGGTTAATTAGTAAGACTTGTATCAATAAAACCATTATTATCTAAAAAAGAATTATTATTATCTCAACACCCTGGTCCTGTGTATGACGGTAAACCGCATCCGACAAGTAGGCCTCTGATTGGGAGGTTGTAAGGAGCATGGAACCACCTCTTAATTGACCCGGAGTGGTAGCACCTGTTAGGGTCCCAGCTATGGGAAAATAGTTAAACACAAAATAGGGGTCAAAACAGGGGTCAAATCTCTATGAATGTATAAAAATACACTTTTAGCGAAATATATACATAAAAAATAGACTTTCATAGAAAAATATACATTTTTGAAGAAAAAATTATTCTTAGCAAAATATTTTTGAATGCAAAACTAGAAGACATTTTCAGTTTTCTAAAATAAAAAAGAATAAAAACAAAAACTTTTCATTAAATTTAACTAAACCAACCTCCTCACTATAACCGAACATTAAAAAAAGAAAAAAGAAAACTTGAAGCCCCACTTCTTTAGCATTAAATAACCCACAGTGGTGTTGATATGCCGTTAAACAAAACTCAAACTCAGAATCTGACTAAACCAACCTCCTCACTATAACTGAACATTAAAAAAAGAAAAAACAAACAAACTTGAAGCCCCACTTCTTTTGCATTAAATAACCCACAGAGGTGTTGATATGCCGTTAAACAAAACTCAAAACCAAACTCAAATCTAAACACCTACAGAGCCCACCTGCGGCTTATACAGCAACTATGCTGCGCGGACCCTAGTTACAATTTCTAGGAGAGAGCGTGTTATCTAAAAAGTAGATTTCGGTGTTGTTTAAGCCATGGAGGTTGTTAAGCCGCTCAACAAAATAAAAACAAAAAACAAATCGCAACTAAAGCGATTGATGAATAATATACATTACACTACCGGCCATAATTAATATGCTACCCCTGTGTTTTCAAAAAAAAAAAAATGATGTATTTCATACTATTTTTAGTACTTATTGCCAAGTGGGTAATCCTAAATGAAAATAGAATGGTTCTTTTGTTATTATTACTTTGCAAAGTTTTACAAGGAAAATAGCGACAATTTACCCATTGCACCTTGTCGATTTTATATATATATATATATATATATATATATATACACTACCGGACATGATTATTAGGCCACCACTGTGTTTTAAAAAAAATGATGTATTTCATACTATTTTTTTAGTATTTGCTGCCAAGTGAATGATTGTAAATGAAAATAGAATGTTTTTTGTTCATACTGCACAATAACATATGCACCAAATGAATTTATAAATATTTAATAATTACCTATATTGCAGTTTCATCAAAATAGCCTTTTGCCCTCACAACGGCTGCACACACCCTGCGCATTCTTTTTTTTAAATAATCCTCACTGATAAATTCACTGCAGGTATCCTTTAGACACCTAACTAAATCCCGAACATTACTCGGCTGTTTCTTCTTACTTCTCCTGTCCAACTTAGAAGGTCTAGTGACTGAGGTGGCCAATCACAGAACTTTTAACACTCCAGCAGTATCACTTAATTTTAAATAATTTCGGCACAATTTAGAAGTATCTTTTGGGTCGTTATCCGGATGGAGGATGAAATTTTAACCCACAATATGCAATCCAGATGGAATTGCATAATCTCTGTAAGACTGAACGGTACAGTTTTTTCTTCATAGTCCCTTTTACTTCAACTAAGACACTTGAACTCGTGCCCGCAAAACAGCCCCAAACCACGCAGGATCCACTACGATGTTTCCTAGATGACTGTACACACTCGCTCCCAAATCCTCCTCCACACGTACTCCCCACTTTTACTCCCAAACAGTTCGATCTTAGACTCATCAGTCCACAATACTTCTGACCACTGTTCCGGTGTCCAGTTTTTGTGCTCTCTTCCCCATGCTAGTCACTTCTTCTTTTTGGCCGACCGAAGCAAAGACTTCATGGCTGCCATTTGTCCAAAGAACCGTCTTATTTTCATTTACAATTATCCAATTGGCAATAAACAGTAAAGATAGTATGAAATACATCAATTAGAAAAAAAAAATACTGGGATGGCCTAATAATTGTGGCCGGTAGTGTATGTCTTCTCGCAGTATGATTGCAGAAAAGTCCAAGAAAAGTCCCCAGATATCATAGCTCTCTGTGAAATCCCACTATCCCCAGATCCTATCATGCGATTCCAGATCCTATCATACGAATGCGGTTGTCCCTACAGGCTCTTTCCTAGGTCCTACGCTTTTCCTAATCTTCATCAATGATCTTCCTGATGTAATGTTCCCAAGTGGGCATCTTCGCTGACGACACCGCCATTTACTCTCGCCTCAAAAAGAAATTTGCCAAGACTGACAAAATAAACCTCGCCGTTGCTCTTGAGAATGAGGTAAGGAATGGCTCGTAAATTTTAATGCTTCCAAAACGAAGCTGCTATCCTTTAACCACCATAGACAATCTCTACTACCACCCGTCAGTATGGATCACGCTGGTCTCCCAGAAAACAATACACTGTGCCTCCTCGGCCTCACTCTCTCAGCCAACCTCAAGTGGAACGGCTACATCGAATTAATAGCTACATCTACATTTAGGAAGGTCGGATCACTGTGTCGAGCCAGGAAATTTTTCTTGTCATCTTGCACATATACAAATCTACCTTCCATCGGAGAGTGCCCGGGGGTGGCGACGTCGGTGGCATGTTTCATACATGGTTATCAGCAAAAAAAGCGACCCAAAATGCCAAATACGGGTGGGGAATACTAGACTCAAGCAAAGTACAAAAATTTAAATACCCGGGAAGAGTTCTAACAAGACATGGAAAGTGCAACACAAGGATCCGAAGGCGAATTGGCATGGCGAAGGACGCATTCCAGAAGTAAAGTTGAGTAAAGTATTAAGACACAGGAAACTTTCACTAGAAACAATAAAGAGAGTACTAGAATGCTATGTGATGTCAGTTCTTCAATACAGTAGTGAACGCACACAAAAAAGCGTCACACGGGAAAAAAATTCCACTTTGTCACTGATTGTCAAAACAACTTAATTATACCCTTATTTCCGCTTCTAATTAGATGTATTAAAAGTTTTTCTGTATCTGTGACATGGTTACTGCAAGAAAACCGAATGCATGCTCATCAGCAAAAATGGCAACCCAAAATGCCAAATACGGGTGTGGGATACTAGAATCAAGCAGGTACAAAAATTTAAATACCTGTGAATTGTTCTAACAGGAAATGGAAAGTGCGACACAGAGATCCGAAGGCGAACTGGCATGCCGAAGGACGTATTCCATAAGCTAAGTAAAGTACTAAGACAAAGGAAATGTTCACTAGAAACAAAGAAGTGAGTGCTAGATTGTTATGTGATGTCAGTTCTTCAATACGGCAGTGAATGTTGGACAATATCATCGAAGATGTAAGAAAAACTTGAAGCAGTGGAAATGTGGTTCTACAGAAAGATGTTGCGTATATTATGAACCGAGCATGTGAGCAATGATGAGGTGTTGGAAAGAATGACAACGAAAAGAAAATTAATAGTGAGCATCAGGAAGAGACAACTGAAGTTCCTGGGTCATGCAATGAGGAAGAAGGGCTTGGAGAACCTGATACTGACAGGCCAGATAGAAGGGAAAAGAGACAGAGGAAGGCAGCGGATAACATATTTGAAGAGCCTGAGCAGGTGGATGACGGAACGGGAGTTGCGTGGTGTAACAGGAGAAAACGTACTATGTGCCACCAGGGATAGGGAGACGTGGAAAGCCATGATCGCCTACTTCCTGAAACGACAAGACACATAGAAGAAGAAGAAAAAGAAGAAGTTTCATGTGATATAATGAAGACGAAAGTACATACTAGTAAAAAAGAATAATAATGGCTGACAAGGCTTCATTTAATGAAATGAAGACGAAAGTACATACTAGTCAAAATTTTATAAAAATGGCTGACCATTTAAGTTTTAAGTTACTTCATCTTATGAAAAATGAAAATAAGAGTAAATACTAGTCAAAAATGAATAATAATGGCTGACATTGGTTCATCTAATAAAAAAGGAATCTGAAAAGAAATCTTAGTAAAAAATGAACCATAATAGCTGAAAATGCTTTATCTAAACTTATTTATAACTTTGTCTGTGTGTGTGTGTGTGTCCGTGTGTGTCCGTGTGTGTGTGTGTGTGTCCGTTACCTATAGACTCCGAAACGGCTGAACCGATTTTCTTGAAAATTTACACAGTTGTACTATAAGTGTCTGCGAGTGTTTTTAGCTAGGTTTTCTGTCGACGTACCCTCGATAAATATCGAAAATCGATAATCGAATAAATCGGGTTATAACCGATTGGAGTGGTCCGATTTTAATCAAATTTGATACACTCATAGACAAAGACATAAGAAACGATATTCAGAAGTTTCAAGGTTGCAGTTCTTACAATATTGCAGAAAATCGATAATATATATATATATATATATATATATATATATATATATATATATATAGTTTCCGCTTCACCAGGTCTACTGCTGATATGCTAACGACCATCACCGAGTACATATACCAGGCACTCGACAGGAATGGCGAAGCCCGAACCGTTGCATTGGATATATCTAAGGCGTTCGACAGAGTTTGGCATGCTGGCCTTCTATTCAAACTGTGGAGCTATGGTATAACTGAACATTTGTTTGAACGAATCCAGTCATTCCTCTCTAACCGCACAATGAAGGTGATATTAAACGGACATGCCTCCCAGAACTACCATACGAACGCAGGTGTCCCTCAAGTCTCTATCTTAGGTCCTACGCTCTTTTTATATACATTAATGATCTCCCTGATTCCATAAGATCCCAAGTAAGTATGTACGCCGATGACACCACAGTTTACTCTCGCCTCGACCAAAAATCTGGTGTGGGCGACAAAGCTAACCTCGTAGCCGAGATTGAAAAAGACCTCCAATCCGTAGTGGACTGGGGTAAGAAATGGCTAGTAAATGTTAATGCTTCTAAAACGAAGCTACTGTCAATTAACCATCATCGACAATCTCACCTACCTCCCATTAGCATGGACCAGGCTTGCCTCCAAGAGAGTAAAACACTACGCCTCCTTGGTCTCACACTTTCAGCGGACCTCAAATGGAATGACTATATCGAATCCATTGCTAAATCCGCTGCTATGAAAGCCGTTCTCTGTGCAGGGCCCGGAAGTTTTTTCCATCTAAATCTATCCTTCACATATATAAATCTACCATCCGCCCGTGCATTGAATACTGCTGCCATATCTGGTCGGGTGCCCCTGCTACTCTCCTCGGGCTTCTGGATAAGGTACAGAGGAGGGTCTGTAATGTGATAGATACCGCCTTGGCAGACCGCCTGCAGTCTCTCTCCCACTGGCGTGACGTGGCTTCCCTGTGTCTCTTCTATAAATACTTTCACGGCTTCTGCTCCGATGAACTTAGATCACTGATACCCCCTAGATACGAATTTGCACGAGATACTAGATTAGCAACTAGATCCCACCCTTTTACAGTGAAACCGATAAAATGCAACCGCAACTTCTACTCCAACAGTTTCTTTTCTCGCACTTCCCGACTGTGGAATTCCCTACCACATGATTGCTTCCCCGACGGCTACAATCTCCAGGAGTTTAAATGTAAGGTCAATAGACACCTCCTAACACACTAACTCGCTCCCATTCTTTCAAACACTCTTCCCATCTCTGCCCAACCCTCATCCTCGGTATCCTTACTCATCTATCACCTTCCTCCTGACATTTCCTATGTCTTACCACTCCTACTCTTTACCTTCCCCTATGTAGCCCCATGCGCAATAGTGGCAGTGGAATGCCTTGCTTGGGGTGAAATGATTAATATATATATATATATATATATATATATATATATATATATATATATATAAAGGCAAAACGTTTGTGTGTGTGTCTGTTTATCTGCCTGTATGTCTGTATTTTTTTCAGCCCTTTTATTTTAGTTTTTGCTTCGGGTTTGGTACTAAGTAGGTGTAATTGTAGTTTTTAGTCTCAGCTATGATACCATTTACTCAGAGGACTTATTTAGCCTTCAAAATTCAGTTTACGACGAAAAAGACTTATTTTATATCGATACCAGGAAAACAAAATTTGACTTACATCCATTCATTTTTCTTTCAGTCTACGGTTTCACTTTAACTGGAAACAACTATTGCTTTTTAGTATTTCGTGCCAACTTCCAAAGAGTCCAGGCCCATGGATTACTTTTAAATCTTTCATTACACCCGAGCAACGCCGGGCTATACTACTAGTCTAATAAAAAATGAAGATGAGATTAAATACTACTTCACTGAGTACCTCCATACATAACCTTGTGTTTAGGAATCCTGTTTAACACACTACTGATTACAAATAATATCTCCTCAGAGTGTCTCTAAATTCCCTCTCCAATGAATGCCTTCAAATTCGATCACCAACTTTGATTTCTAATGAGACGATTTGGTAAATAGTCAATTTAACATTATACATTCAATCTCCAGTAAGTGCCTCCTAAATTCCGTTTTCAACGAGTGTCTCCCAAATGAGAAATTGTGCTTAATTAAAAGCTCAACTATATTCGTGTACAGACAATCAACACTTGTCTCAGCTTGTTTTGAGATCAGCTTCATATTTTCCCATGGCATTCTCATAAAAAAGGGTTAATGTAGCTGAGTTACTTTATGTTGAGAACTGTCCTCTCACCTTATCCTTCCCTAACTTTTCCCCACGCTGTCCCACAGAAGAAAGAAGGAAAATGCTTTATAAGAGGAAACTGCTTTACATCAACAGACATTAGCAACCCTTCCCTCTAACCGCATTTTGCGAATCGCTGTTGAAAATATCGGTTCGGGGTTAGGGATCGGGGTTTGGGTCAGAATTAGGGCCAGACATCCTACAGAATACCTGACAACAATCCTAATTCTGCTCACAAATTCCCCAACCATTGGAAACGACATCTATCTATCTATCTATCTATCTATCTATCTATCTATCTATCTATCTATCTATCTATCTATCTCAGTCTGTTCATATCTATCTATCTATCTATCTATCTATCTATCTATCTATCTATCTATCTATCTCAGTCTGTTCATCATCTATCTATCTATCTATCTATCTATCTATCTATCTATCTATCTATCTATCTATCTATCTCAGTCCGTTCATATCTATCTATCTATCTATCTATCTATCTATCTATCTATCTATCTATCTATCTATCTATCTATCTGAGCCTGTTCTTATCTATCTATCTATCTATCTATCTATCTATCTATCTATCTATCTATTTTTTTATCTGATTTTCATCTATCTATCTATCTATCTATCTATCTATCTATCTATCTATCTATCTATTTTTTTATCTGATTTTCATCTATCTATCTATCTATCTATCTATCTATCTATGATTTTCATTGTTAGATGAGATAATTGATTATATACAATTGGTTCGTGTAGTTAGATTTCGTGCTTGCTCAACTCTTACCATCTCTCCTTCATACTAAGGCTATGAATTTTTCAGCCTACCCACTACCTGGAATGAAACAATGCAGTTATTAATAAGAAGAGTTGAAATTAATGCTTGCAAAGTTTTATAGTCAGTCTATGAACTTTTCATCACATCCTTGTATATATCTGTTGAAGATATATGGCTACTAGTTACATTTAATCTTTGAAGAGTGAGTTGTCAATTTACCTGGAAAGTGATAACTCCGTTATCACTTTTATGAAGATTTGAAAAACGCATGCATTGTTTCACAGTTCTAGCATTACTCCTTCATAGTTAGCCTATAATTGTTCCAGTATGGTAAGTTTATGTTTCAACCAACCTGATGAGTTTTGACTTTGAGTTTTGTTTAACGGCATATCAACCTCTGTGGGTTATTTAATGCCAAAAAGGTGGGGTTTTAAGGTATTTTTTTTCATGTTTGGTTATAGTTTGAGGGTTGATTTAGTGAAATTTTGATCAATTTTTTTTATTTTTTATTTTTTTATTTTTTTTTTGAAAACTGAAGATGTCTTTTAGTTTTGTATTCAAAAATGTATTGCTGGTAGTATTTTTTCTTCAAAAATGTATATTTTTCTATAAAACTCCATTTTTATACTTTCATAGTATTTTGATCCCAGTTTGGGGGTTAACTATTTGCCCATAGCTGGGATCCTAACAGGTGCTACTACTCCGGGTTAGGGTGGATCTGGGAGCAACAGCAATTAAGAGGTGGTTCCATGCTCCTCACAACCTCCCAATCAGAGACTTTGCTGCCGGATGCAGCAAAGTCATACAGTCATACAGTCATACCCAGGACCATACATATTAGGACTTTGAATAAGTTCTCACTGATTTTTCATGAAAAGTAATGTTTTATTTACAAAAATTAGTAAGAAAGATTTCACTGAAAATATTGTCTATCTCTAAGCACTACTTTTTTCCATGTTCCTGGCAGCATTTGAATTCTACGTCGGAAGCTAACCACGAGTCGACCCATTTTTAGGCATCATCATGAGAATAAAAGTGCTGCTCAGCCAGGCCATGTACCATCGATCAAAACAAGTGATAATCGGACGTGTCAGTATCTGGTGAATACGGCGGGTGGAGAGATACTTCCCAATTAAGCGTTTCCAAGTAGGTTGTCACCAGTTTTGCAACATGTGGCTTAGCGTAGTCAAGCTGCAAATTCCCTTTGTCGTGTCTCCACTCGTATAGCGGCCGCTTTTTTTCTTCAATGCTCGCTTCAAACGCATCAGTTGTAGTATATAGCGATCTCTCTTAATGATTTCAGTCGGTTTGAGCAGTTCATAATAAACTACACCCAGCTGATTTCACGAAATGCAGAGCAGAAGCTTTGAACCTTGGATATTCTGCTTTGCCGCCGTTGTTGATGTATCGCCCTCATTGCACTACGATCTTCTACAATTAGAGTTAGGTTGTAACCCTTTTTAAAGGGGTCACAAATAAAGACAGGAACACGGGATTAGTGTAAACAATTATATTAACAAAACAACGAGTAAGGTACAATATGCCAGCTTGTTCCTCAAGCTGACGAGCAAGCGGTTTTGGATATCAAAAGTCTCTGTTCGGTAAGTCACTCTATGGGTGTCTGGCTTGTACCAGACTGGTGTTCTCCGGTGACTACTAGTCACATGGTATTTATTCAGGTTGAGTTAGTCCATTATTATGTTAATGGGTAGGTCCGCCACAACAAGTTATCGTACTGTATCCACTTTACATCGCCACGATCCGATGCAAAAAAGGCTTTCCGTTCCTGCCATTGAAACAGCTATCCACACGTGACAAGACGCCGTTCGACGTCTCTTGGTTTCAACTCGTACGGCACCCAATGTCCTTGCTTTTGAATCATTCCTAATACTTTCAAACATTTCGAAACTGTTGTGTGATCACCTCCTAATGATTCTGCAAGTTCAGCTTTCGCCTGTCATGAGTTTTCATGAAGTAATGCTTCCATTTCTTCATCTTCAAACTTTTTCGGTGCGCCAGAGCATTCTTTATTTTCAACATCAAAATTATTATTTTTGAAACGTCTGAACCAATATCTGCATGTTGATTCCGACAGAGCATCGTCACTGTAATTCTCAACAAGAATTCTGTGCGCATCAGCTGCAGATTTCTTTTGAATAAAGTAGTGCAGTGAAATTCCCTGCAAATACACTTTCTTTGGCACGAAATCCGACATGTTTGACGTTATGAAAAACAAAGTTATTTGCACTTCGGCGAAATGACATCAACTGGATTTCAAGCATGCTTATAGTACTTCCTTACGGATGTATTAATAGCGAGAACTTATTTAAGGTCCTAATATTTTACATTGGATGTTGGAATGAACAGTCCGTTATTAAATGTACCTCTTTGACTTATTATTACTTTAATGACAATAATAGACGTGAAGTAATAAATAAAAACAAGTCTAAAAGTATAAAATTACCATTTAAAAAAATATTATTGTTGTTGATAAAAATAAATGTTTGAGACATAAATACTTTCTTTAGTATTTATGGAAACGTTTTACATACAAATTTTGAAACTACGCCATTGTCCATAAAAATGGTAAGTTCCAATAAACAAGAAAAGTATAAAAGAATAAAATTATTGGCAAATCTTTTTAAAAATGTCAGAGCGATAAATGACAAGGAAAGAAACCTACGATACTGAACTAACACTCAGCAATAAACAAAATAATAATTAGGACTCAAAATGCATATCTTACACTTTTGAAAATTACGTCCTCTTTCATTAAAAAATGTTTCTTTAAGTATAAATATAGAATTATTTATGCAAGTGTTTAAGTAACTGAACAAATACAATGCATTTAATTTTCCTAATATAACAATTCTTCGTGATAATAGATATTCTTAATATAAATCAAACTCACTCAAGCAATTATTTTATAAATAAAACAATCGGTGTATGCATCGATTTATCTTAAAACATAAAAAAGTCTTTTTAAATACAAAAAACGTATTGTAAATGCAGATAGCAAAATTACTCTCTCCATTATAATAAATAACGGTATGCTTATACATACATATCTATATATATAACGGTCTTTATTCTAATAGAGAGAATATGTTATTCACTACTCGACGACATAATTATTGCAAAAAGATAAAATAATATGGCACTGTTAAAGAGCAAACACGCGGCAAGAGCTTTCATAACTGGTAGTGAAGAGAATGAACTGAGCCGACGCTGCCTCGCTAGTGTTTCTCTCTCCATGAGCGTGACAGGAGGCATATATATATATATCAGCTCATTAGAGAGACAATAGCGAGGCAGAGTAGGCTCAGTTTATTTTTATATAACCAATTATTAAACTTTACTTTAATCTTATGAAGATGCCTGAAAATCGGTCGACTACTGGTTAGTTTTTTACTCGTATTATTAAAAAAAGCAGTGACTTAAATTTATAAGATTTAATTCTCATGAACATCGAATGAACTTAAATTCAAATTTATTAAACTGTCAGTTTGAAATACGCACCTAATGATTGCATAAAGCATGAAACTCCGAGTCATGGCATAGATGTATGATAATATATATATATATATATATATATATATATATATTATCGCCTGAAGACACCACACATTATAGAAACCTGGGTCGCGTAATAACTCGTTTACAAATGGAAAATATACATATTATTTTGGACATTATTTTTACCGATACTCGTATTTAAGTAGATATTCTGTTTTTAATTAAACAGTATTTTATATTTATATCTACCGGCCTGATTATTTCACGATAAATTTTTATGACGAAAATGTGTGCTACCCAGCAGGATTCGAACCTGCGACCCCTATTACATAGGGGAAGCATACCATTTGATCCGGTACCGTCTTGACCACTCGACCATGGATAGCCTCTTAAATATCTACTTAAATACGAGTATCGGTAAAAATAATGTTCAAAATAATTCATTACAAATTGTCGGTTGCTTATAACCAAGTTTCGTTAAATTTCGTTAATTTCCGTAACATGTTTACATTTGTTTGACATTACGATACATTACAGAGCAGATATGGTTTGTTTACGATAGATCGAAAATTGTGTTATATAAGCATGATAAAAACCTCGTCTGATCAAGTGGCTATCCATGGTCGAGTGGTCAAGACGGTACCAGATCAAATAGTATGCTTCCCCTATGTAATAGGGGTCGCAGGTTCGAAATTTGCTGGGTAGCACTGGGCGAGTGAAATTTCAAAGGCTATATATATATATATATTAATATTTTATAATATTTCCCTCCATGCACTCCCAAGAGTGCATTATTTTGTTTTCTTTAGTTAATAGTGTATATCTCAATCTATATTTTGCCGTCATTTTAGACGGTAGATCGATACAGATATTTTAACGCCATTTACCTCATACAGAAAGTAGCAGTGGAGAGTGACAAGAAGGGACTACAAATAAACTTTAAGAAAACTGAGTGCATGGACATCAGCAAAGAATACACCCCAAAATGCCAAATACAGGTGGGGGATAACAGAATCAAGCAAGTACAAAAATTTAAGTACCTAGGAAGTGTTCTAACAGAAGATGGAAAGTGCGACACGGAGATCCGAAGGCGAATTGGCATGGCAAAGGACGCGTTCCAGAAGATGAGCAAAATACTAACACACAGGAAAATCTCAATAGAAACGAAGAAAAGAGTGCTAGACTGCTACGTGATGTCAGTTCTTCAATACGGCAGTGAATGCTGGACAATATCATCGAAAATGAGGACAAAACTGGAAGCGGCCGAAATGTGGTTCTACAGAAGGATGCTACGGATATCGTGGACTGAGCATACAAGCAACGACGAAGTGTTAGAAAGAATGGCAACAAAAGGAAATTGATGCTGAGCATCAGGAAGAGACAACTGAAGTTCCTGGGACACGCAATGAGGAAGGAGAGCCTGGAGAACCTGATACTGACTGGTCAGATAGAAGGAAAGAGAGACAGAGGAAGGCAGCGGATAACATATTTGCAGGGTCTGATCAGGTGTGGACGGAACGGGGGTTGCCAGGAGCAACAGGAGCAAACATACTAAGAGCCACAAGGGATAGGGAGACGTGGAGAACCATGATCGCCTACGTCCTGAAGGGACAGGGCATATAGAAGAAGAAGAAGAATGACTGTACGGGCCCACTCGTAATATAATAAGCAAAGTAAAACAAAATAAGTAATGGATAAATACGTCTCTTTTAAAATAGATCGCTTTCTTTGAGCACTGTAAAAAAAAACAGACCCTTTCACTCCGACATCAGCGTCTAAAAATTCCATTTATGATCTATATCAGAGGTGGCTCGCGAGCCACAAGCAATTTTTTGACCTTTAATATGCGTCTCTAAGAACTTTTATAAGCGGCTCGTGGGAATATGTTAGCTGGGCTCCTTTTTTTGTCAGTTAATACAGGGTGTCCATAAAGTCCGTGTGCATTTATAACTTTATTTGTCTCTGTGATAGAATCATCTGTAAACTTGAAAGATAAAACAGTGTTTCAACTAAATGGGGCTCCTTATCACTTTGCTCTGCGTTAGACAGTTTCTAAATCAGGAATTTCCTAACAGATAGATCGGAAGGAGTGGACCATTTTATTGACCTCCACGTTCGCCAGATTTAACGCCATTAGATTTTTATATGGGTGACACGTGAAAACAATTGTGTATGCAGCCAAACCTAGTTCAATAGAAGATTTGAAAGCTAAAGTTTGAAGTGCCTGCATATAAACTATTTCAAATAAAGATTTATATTTAATATTTTTTTATATTTTCGAAATCGGGTATCATATACGAATTCTTAGTTGTGATGTAACTTTAATTCATGGTTAGTGTTCTTGGGTTAAGAACATGCTTTCATTTTTCCATTATATATATATGTATGCATATATATAAAATCCAGGGTTTCCATAAAGTTCGGGAAAAATGTAAAACAATTATAAGTTTATTTGTATTTGTGATAGAAATAATCTGTAAAAAATGTTCTAAAGTTTAATGTACCAAGTTTTAAGTGTAGTTATTGAATATTTCTTTACCACAAAATTTGCAACAATTCTTAGATAAGTAAAAAAACATATCAATTTGATCCATGGCTTCAACTGAGGAAAACGTAAACTGTGTCCTTTGTTGGACTGAACTGAAATCTTCTATTGCTGTACAAAGAAGGTTTAGAATTGAATACAATAAAGGAATACAATAAAGGAATACCATAAAGAAATACCATAAAGGAATACAATAAAGGAATACAATAAAAATACAATAAAGGAATACAATAAAGGAATACTTATTGTATTCATTTATTGTATTCTTTATTGTAATCCTATAAAGAATTACAATAAAGGAATACAATAAAGGAATACGATAAAGGAATACAATAAAGGAAATACAATAAGGAAATACAACAAAGGAATACAATAAAGGAATACAATAAAGGAATACAATAAAGAAATACAATAATGAATACAATAAAGAATACAATAAAGGAATACAATAAAGGAATACAATAAAGGAATACAATAAAGGAATACAATAAGGAAATACAATAAAGGAATACAATAAGGAAATACAATAAAGGAATACAACAAAGGAATACAATAAAGGAATACAATAAGGAAATACAATAAAGGAATACAATAAAGGGATACAATAAAGGAATACAATAAAGAAATACAATAATGAATACAATAAAGGAATACAATAAAGAAATACAATAAAGGAATACGATAAAGGAATACAATAAAGAAATGCAATAAAGGGATACAATAAAGGAATACAATAAAGGAATACAATAAAGGAATACGATAAAGGAATACAATAAAGAAATGCAATAAAGGCATACAATAAGGAAATACAATAAAGGAATACAATAAAGGAATACAATAAAGGAATACAATAAAGAAATACGATAAAGGAATACAATAAAGAAATGCAATAAAGGCATACAATAAGGAAATACAATAAAGGAATACAATAAAGGAATACAATAAAGGAATACAATAAAGAAATACAATAAAGGGATACAATAAATGAATACAATAAAGGAATACAATAAAGGAATGCAATAAAGGAATACAATCAAGAAATACAATAAAGGAATACAATAAAGCAATACAATAAAAATACAATAAAGGAATACAATAAAGGAATACAATAAAGGAATACAATAAAAAATACAATAAAGGAATACAATAAAGAATACAATAAAGGAATACAATAAAGGAATACAATAAGAAAATACAATAAAGGAATACAATAAAGGAATACAACAAAGGAATACAACAAAGGAATACAATAAAGGAATACAATAAAGAATACAATAAAGGAATACAATAAAGGAATACAATAAGGAAATACAATAAAGGAATACAATAAAGGAATACAATAAAGGAATACAATAAGGAAATACAATAAAGGAATACAATAAAGAAATACAATAATGAATACAATAAAGAATACAATAAAGGAATACAATAAAGGAATACAATAAAGGAATACAATAAAGAATACAATAAAGGAATACAATAAAGGAATACAATAAGGAAATACAATAAAGGAATACAATAAGGAAATACAATAAAGGAATACAATAAAGGAATACAATAAAGGAATACAATAAGGAAATACAATAAAGGAATACAATAAAGGAATACAACAAAGGAATACAATAAAGGAATACAATAAAGGAATACAATAAGGAAATACAATAAAGGAATACAATAAAGGAATACAATAAAGAAATACAATAATGAATACAATAAAGGAATACAATAAAGAAATACAATAAAGGAATACGATAAAGGAATACAATAAAGAAATGCAATAAAGGGATACAATAAAGGAATACGATAAAGGAATACAATAAAGAAATGCAATAAAGGGATACAATAAAGGAATACAATAAAGGAATACAATAAAGGAATACGATAAAGGAATACAATAAAGAAATGCAATAAAGGCATACAATAAGGAAATACAATAAAGAAATACAATAAAGGAATACAATAAAGAAATACAATAAAGGAATACAATAAAGGAATGCAATAAAGGAATACAATCAAGAAATACAATAAAAAAATACAATAAAGGGATACAATAAATGAATACAATAAAGAAATGCAATAAAGGAATAAAATATAGGAATACAATCAAGGATCACCTCATAGGGACGCTATTGCTAAATGGATGAAAAAATTTAAAGAGACAGGCTCTGTCCATGATAAACAATCATGGAGGACATGTGAACACTTGAATAAAATTTCAATAAAACCTTAAAAAATGTAGATTTACTTCTTTCTAATCCTTTCTACAAATTATCGCAAATACAAATGAAGTTATAAGGTTTTTAAAGTGCATACAAACTTTATGGACACCCTGTATATCAGTCAGTTAAGTGCCATACGTGATACACGCTTGGGCGATCATGTCTCGAAAGAGATATGACTGACTGGGCAGAAGATTATCCCGCAGTAGGTTGCCAGTGCTTTCTGCGGTAGACTGGCTGCCGACCAAGGCTATAGAACCCAATCTGTCCTGTTATTTAACCCATAACTGGAAGGAATAGACGGATTAATACCTTTCCCAAGGGTATTTGCGCGGAAGTGAACGCAATGAATTCAGCTGGGATTCGAACTCGGCTTTCCGATTTCTCGTTCCGAACCGATATCGAATGCACCACAACGCACATCCTGCGTATACAGTAAATATTTTTTTTTAATTATGGGTATGAATTGACACTTTAATTGAATTAAAACTTAATTTTAATGTTAAGGTGTATGTAACAAAAATGTACACTACTGGCCGTAATTATTAGGCAACCCAGTTTTTTTTTTAAAGAAATGATGTATTTCATTCTATTTATGGTCAAATGAAAATAGAATGCAAATTTTTGTAAGGCAAGAAAGCAAAGATGAACTCGTCCGAATCACCCTAAATTTTCTTCATTCTTTCATTGATGAAACTGCAATGTAGGTAATTATTAAATATTTATTAATTCGTTTGATGCACATGTTATTTATTGTGCAGTATTAACAAAAGAACCATTCTATTTTCATTTACAATTATTCACTTAGCAATAAATACTAAAAATTAGTATGAAATACATCATTTTTTAAAACACTGGGGTTACTTAATTAATGAGTCACATTACAAACTGATCGTCCGAAACATAGTGAGAAGCAGAATCAGGCCAGCGATAGGACAGAAACAGTGCGGGTTCGTCAAAGACACTTGAACAAGAAACGCCATATTTATGATTAGGATGCTCTCCGAAAGGGCAATACAAATGAAGTAGGACTTGTACCTACGTTTTATTGATTGTGCTAAGGCATTCGACAAAGTACGCCACAAAGAAAGATATCAGAGTAATTAAGAATCTCTACTGGCAGCAAACTTCCTGCATACGGACAGGTAACGAGTTCAGCAGATATACAAAAATAGAGAGGGGCGTAAGACAAAGATGTGTCTTTTCACCGGATCTGTTCAACTTGTACAGTAAGAATATTTTGAGGACGCGAGATGCTATGCCAGGATTTGTAATAAAGGCCACAATTTGAACAATATAAAATACACAGACAATACAGTGCTGATTGCAGACGCGGAAAGGAAACTACAAGACCTCCTACAGAAGGTAACTGAAGAGGGTGACAAAAAAGGACTATAAATAAACCGCAAGAAAACTGAATGCATGGTCATCAGTAAAAGGAGCATCCCAAAATGCCAAATACAGATGGGGGATACCAGAATCAAGCAAGTACAAAAATTTAAATACCTAGGAAGTGTTCTAACATCAGACAGAAAGTGTGACACAGAGATCCGAAGGCGAATTGGCATGGCGAAGGACGCATTCCAGAAGTTGAGTAAAGTATTAAGAAACAGGACAATTTCGCTAGAAACTAGGAAGAGAGTATTGGATTGCTACGTGATGTCCGTCCTTCAATATGGCAGTGAATGTTGGACAATACCATCAAAAATGAAGGAAAAACTTGAAGCAACTGAAATTTGGTTATACAGAAGGATACTGGATATAAAGTGGGGGATCAATTCCATATTACAATCAATATATAAACTAACCCCTCATTTTGTGGTCACAGCTGTTTTTATACATTTATATTCCTGAGATCCAAAAGCACAAGGATGCATTCCAGAAGTTGAGTAAGGTATTAAGTAACAGGACAATTTCGCTAGAAACTAGGAAGAGAGTACTGGATTGCTACGTGATGTCCATCCTTCAATATGGCAGTGAATGCTGGACAATATCATCAAAGATGCAGAAAAAACTTGAAGCTACTGAAATGTGGTTCTACAGAAGGATGGTGCGAATATCATGGATATATATCAATTTTAAAATTTATGAATTTTAAGACTTAAGATTTAAGTTTTAAATTTAATCTATGATTTTAGTAAACTAAATAATTTTTTTAAGCTAGTAAATTTTACCGGATATGCTCAATTTGTACAGTGAGAATATCTTGAAGATCCTAAATGCTACGCCAGGATTCGTTATTGGAGGCCACAATTTGAACAACATAAGGTATGCAGATGATACGGTGCTTATTGCAGACACTGAAAGAAAACTACAAGACCTTCTACAGAAGGTAGCTGTGGAGAGTCACAAATAAACTAAGAAAACTGAAGGCATAGTCATCAGCAAAAAGATCAACCCAAAATGCTAAATACAGGTGGGTGATACAAGCAAGTACAAAAATCTTAATTTTTTTTTTTTTTTAATCATTTCACCCCGAGCAAGGCAGAAACGCCACTGATGTGCAGGGGGTTACATAAATGTAAAAAGATTAATTAGAAAAGAGTGAGGAGTACAAGCTAGTTAGAAAGGAACAATAGAAAACTGAGAAAGCAGGTGCGATGACAGATACATAGGTGGAGAGAAAGGGAAGGTTATACAGGGGAGGGGAGAGAGCTAGAGTCCAGTGGTTAGTAGATGAGTATTAACTTTGCATTTAAATTTCTGGAGGTTGTAGCTGTCAGGAAAGCAAGAATACGGGAGTGAGTTCCACAGGCGGGAAGTGCAGAGAAGAAGCTGCAGGAGTAGAATTGTCGTCTGCATTTGGCTAACCTGACTGTGAATGGGTAGGACCCAGTTGCCAGTCTGGTTGCACGAGTAAACACCTATTGAGGAGGCATCAGTGACTTAAGCTCATCCGAGCAGAAGCCATGAAAGTATTTATAGAAGAGACAGAGGGAGGCCACATTTCGACGATGAGAAAGTGGTTGCAGTCGAGTCGCCAGATCAGTACCTATCACATTACAGACTCTCCTTTGGAGCTTGTCAAGAACACTGAGGACAACGGCAGGGGCACGTGACCATAAATGGCAGCAGTACTCCATGCACGGACGGATGTACCTAAGAAGTGTTCTAACAGGAAACAGAAAGTGTGACACAGAGATCCGAAGGCGAACTGACATGGCGAAGGACGGGTTCCAGAAGTTGAGTTAGTCAGTTAAGCGCCATAAGTGATACATGCTTGGGCGACCATGTCTCAAAAGAGACATGACTGACTGGGCAGAAGATTATCCCGCAGTAAGTTGCCATTGCTTTCTGCGGTAGACTGGTGAATTATATTATTATATTAATAAGTAGTAATTAGTGGGGGATCAGTTTATTACTTCATGACAATAGAAAATCGATCACCCACTTTATGCCCAGTAGAAGCCTTAATCATGTTTCTATTATATTCAGTCAGTCAGTTAAATGCCATACGTGATACACGCTTGGGCGATCATGTCTCGAAAGAGACATGACTGACTGGGCAGAAGATTATCCCGCAGTAGGTTGCCATTGTTTTCTTGCAGACTGGTGAATTATATTATTATATTAATAAGTAGTAATTAGTGGGGGATCAGTTTATTACTTCATGACACAGAAAATCGATCACCCACTTTATGCCCAGTAGAAGCCTTAATCATGTTTCTATTATATTCAGTCAGTCAGTTAAGTGCCATAAGTGATACACGCTTATGTCTCGAAAGAGACATGACTGACTGGGCAGAAGATTATCCCGCAGTAGGTTGCCATTGCTTTCTGCGGTAGACTGGTGAATTATATTATTATATTAATAAGTAGTAATTAGTGGGGGATCAGTTTATTACTTCATGACAATAGAAAATCGATCACCCACTTTATGCCCAGTAGAAGCCTTAATCATGTTTCTATTATATTCAGTCAGTCAGTTAAGTGCTATAAGTGATACACGCTTATGTCTCGAAAGAGACATGACTGACTGGGCAGAAGATTATCCCGCAGTAGGTTGCCATTGCTTTCTGCGGTAGACTGGTGAATTATATTATTATATTAATAAGTAGTAATTAGTGGGGGATCAGTTTATTACTTCATGACAATAGAAAATCGATCACCCACTTTATGCCCAGTAGAAGCCTTAATCATGTTTCTATTATATTCAGTCAGTCAGTTAAGTGCTATAAGTGATACACGCTTATGTCTAAAGAGACATGACTGACTGGGCAGAAGATTATCCCGTAGGTTGCCATTGCTTGCGTAGACTGGTGAATTATATTATTATATTAATAAGTAGTAATTAGTGGGGATCAGTTTATTACTTCATGACAATAGAAAATCGATCACCCACTTTATGCCCAGTAGAAGCCTTAATCATGTTTCTATTATATTCAGTCAGTCAGTTAAGTGCTATAAGTGATACACGCTTATGTCTCGAAAGAGACATGACTGACTGGGCAGAAGATTATCCCGCAGTAGGTTGCCATTGCTTTCTGCGGTAGACTGCGGAATTATATTATATTAATAAGTAGTAATTAGTGGGGGATCAGTTTATTACTTCATGACAATAGAAAATCGATCACCCACTTTATGCCCAGTAGAAGCCTTAATCATGTTTCTATTATATTCAGTCAGTCAGTTATGCTATAAGTGATACACGCTTATGTCTCGAAAGAGACATGACTGACTGGGCAGAAGATTATCCCGCAGTAGGTTGCCATTGCTTTCTGCGGTAGACTGGTGAATTATATTATTATATTAATAAGTAGTAATTAGTGGGGGATCAGTTATTACTTCATGACAATAGAAAACCGATCACCCACTTTATGCCCAGTAGAAGCCTTAATCATGTTTCTATTATATTCAGTCAGTCAGTTAAGTGCTATAAGTGATACACGCTTATGTCTCGAAAGAGACATGACGGACTGGGCAGAAGATTATCCCGCAGTAGGTTGCCATTGCTTTCTACGGTAGGACTGGTGAATTATATTATTATATTAATAAGTAGTAATTAGTGGGGGATCAGTTTATTACTTCATGACAATAGAAAACCGATCACCCACTTTATGCCCAGTGGAAGCCTTAATCATGTTTCTATTATATTCAGTCAGTTAAGTGCTATAAGTGATACACGCTTATGTCTCGAAAGAGACATGACTGACTGGGCAGAAGATTATCCCGCAGTAGTTACATATTGCTTTCTGCGGTAGACTTAGTGAATTATATTATTATATTAATAAGTAGTACTAGTGGGGGATCATTACTTCATGACAATAGAAAATCGATCACCTACTTTATGCCCAGTAGAAGCCTTAATCATGTTTCTATTATATTCAGTCAGTCAGTTAAGTGCTATAAGTGATACACGCTTATGTCTCGAAAGAGACATGACTGACTGGGCAGAAGATTATCCCGCAGTAGGTTGCCATTGCTTTCTACGGTAGACTGGTGAATTATATTATTATATTAATAAGTAGTAATTAGTGGGGATCAGTTTATTACTTCATGACAATAGAAAATCGATCACCCACTTTATGCCCAGTAGAAGCCTTAATCATGTTTCTATTATATTCAGTCAGTCAGTTAAGTGCTATAAGTGATACACGCTTATGTCTCGAAAGAGACATGACGGACTGGGCAGAAGATTATCCTGGTTATAGGTTGCCATTGCTTTCTGCGGTAGACTGGTGAATTATATTATTATATTAATAAGTAGTAATTAGTGGGGGACTGGCTTATTACTTCATGACAATAGAAAATCGATCACCCACTTTATGCCCAGTAGAAGCCTTAATCATGTTTCTATTATATTCAGTCAGTCAGTTAAGTGCTATAAGTGATACACGCTTATGTCTCGAAAGAGACATGACTGACTGGGCAGAAGATTATCCCGCAGTAGGTTGCCATTGCTTTCTACGGTAGACTGGTGAATTATATTATTATATTAATAAGTAGTAATTAGTGGGGGATCAGTTTATTACTTCATGACAATAGAAAATCGATCACCCACTTTATGCCCAGTAGAAGCCTTAATCATGTTTCTATTATATTCAGTCAGTCAGTTAAGTGCTATAAGTGATACACGCTTATGTCTCGAAAGAGACATGACTGACTGGGCAGAAGATTATCCCGCAGTAGGTTGCCATTGCTTTCTGCGGTAGACTGGTTGCCAACTAAGACTATAGAACCCCAATGTGTCTTGTCATTTAACTCATAGCTGAAGGAAGAAGAGATAGATCATATTAAAATAATATATTAAGTATAATTAATGGGGGAGCAGTTTATTACTTCATAACAATAGAAAACCGATCCCCTACTTCATGCCCAGTAGAAGCATAATCATAGTTCCAACTATTATATTCAGTCGGTCAGTTAAGTGCTATATGTGATACACGCTTGGGGCGATCATGTCTCAAATGAGACATGACTGACTGGGCAGAATATTATCCCGCAGTAGGTTGCCATTATTTTCTGCGGTAGACTGGTTGCCGACCAAGGCTATAGAACGCAATCTGTCCTGTTATTTAACTCATACCTGGAAGGAAGAGACGGGTATTTGCGCGTAAGTGAATGCAAGGAATTCAGCTGGAATTCGAACTCGGCTCCCCGATTTTTCGTTCCGAGTCGATATCCAATGCCTCACAACGCACATCCGCATCAGAAGCTGAGTAAAGTATTAAAATACAGGAGACTTTCACTAGAAACGAGGAAGAGAGTGATAGATTGCTATGTGATGTTAGTTCTTCAATACGGCATGTTGGACAATATCATCGAAGATGAAGGAAAAACTTGAAGTAGCGGAAATGTGGTTTTACAGAAGGATGCTGCGAATATCATGAACCGAGCATGTGAGCAATGATGAAGTGTTGGAAAGAATGACAAAAAAAAAGGAATTAATATTGAGCATCAGGAAGAGACAGCTAAAGTCCCTGGGACATGCAATGAGGAAAGAGGGCTTGGAGAACCTGATATTGACAGGTCAGATAGAGGGAAAAATACAGATGAAGGCAGCGGATAACATATTTGAAGGGGCTGATTAAGTGGATGACAAAACGGGGGTTGCGTGGTGTAACTGGAGAAAGTGTGGTAAGAGCCGCCAGGGACAGGGTGACGTGGAAGAAGAAGAAGAAGAAGAAGAAGAAGAAGAAGAAGAAGTGTATGTGTACATTTTTTTTGTGTTCTGCAGCTCTCAAATATATGAACTATATTGTACGTGACTCTTACGTTAAGCATGTTTGGCCATCCCTGATCTGTACCAAAGCTTATTAGTTTTTTTTTTGTTGTTGTTGTTGTTTTTTTTTTCAAACTTGATATCTTACCATGGATCTAAACTGACACGTGCTAAGTTTTTCTCCGGGTTAATGTATATAATGTAGATTGTAGTCTAACAAGCAACAATCTGCCAAATACTTTTTTTACGCCGTTTTTTTTTATCTCCATTTTAACCCCTAACCTCATTTCACCGAATTTAAAGTGTTAAAAGGGTCAGACCCAAAGTCGTGGGTGTGTTGAATGGCAAAGGTTTTAGACTCATTCCTCTTTTTTTTTTTTTTGCCCAATTTAAATCTTGCAATGAATCATACGCGTTTTCAAAATTTATCCACTAACTACGAAAGTACCAAAGTGATATTTCAGAACTATGCAACGTGCGACAGCTATTTGGGAACACATTTTGAGCAGGCCGTAAATAGAAGATAGTCTGACATTATGATACGCAACATGTACCAAATTTTAACATTCTCCTTCTTCTAGCGGATGTATCAAGTGCCTTGACATTGCAGTTCCCTGTTAGTAAATAAAGAGGCACGCCACGCTTGTGGGAATAACTATCTATCACTGCGAGATTCTTGAAAGTCTAGTGAACAAAACAAATTATTTTTAAATAATCATATTGCCCCAAGCAAGGCAGTCTACGGCCACTGGTGCGAAGGGAGTCACATAGGATAAAAATTATGAGAAGGAGTGACAGGTTACAGGGGGTGTCAGGGAGTAGGTACGAGGAGGATGAGAATACTGATGAGAGTGGAGTGGACGGAGAAAGGAGCATGAGAAAGATTGCTCCAAGCAAGGCAGTCTACTGCCACTGGTGCGCAGGGGGTTACATAGGAGGAAAGTTATAAGGAGTGACAGGTTACAGGGGGTGTCAGGAAGTGGGTACGAGGAGGATGAGAATACTGATGAGAGTGGAGTGAACGGAGAAAGGAACATGAGAAAGATCGCCCTAATCAAAGCAGTCAACTGCCACTGGTGCGCAGGGGGTTACATAGGAGGAATTTTATGAAAAAGAGTGACAGGTTACAGGAGGTGGGGGGGATCAGGAAATGGGTAAAAGAAGGATGACAGTGGAGGGAGCGTAGAAAGGGGCATGAGAGAGAGGATGCAAGTTAGCTAGATAGGAGATGACTATTGACTTTACACTTAAACTCCTGGAGATTGTAGCTGTCGGGGAAGCAAGTAAATGGAAGGGAATTCCACAGGCGGGAAGTGCGAGAAAAGAAGCCGCTGGAGTAGAATTTCTGTTTACATTTTATTGGTTTCACAGTAAAAGGGTGAGACCTCGTTGCTAATCTTGTAGCTCGTGCAAATTCATGCATTGAGGTCATCAATTGGCTAAGTTCATCGGAGCAGAAGCCGTGAAAGTACTTGTAGAAGAGACACAGAGAAGCCACATTGCGCCGATGTGAAATTGACTGTATCTGAGCTTCCAGGGCTGGATCGACCCCATTACAGATTCTCCGTTGGATTTTGTCAAGGACCCCTAGGTGGATAGCAGGGGCACCCGACCAGATATGGCAGCAGTATTCAATGTAAGGGCGGATGGTAGATTTGTATTTGTGCAGGATTGTTTCAGGCGGAACAAAACTTCCTGGCCATACACAGTGAACCGACTTTCTTAGCAGCGGATTTAGCTATCGATTCTATATAATCAGAAGCCGTGAAAGTATTTTTAGAAGAGACACAGGGAAGCAACATTGCGGCGGTGAGAAAATGACTATATCTGAGTTGCCAAGTCGGGATCTATCATATTACAGATTCTCCGTTGGATTTTGTCAAGGACCCCTAGGTGGATAGCAGGGGCACCCGACCAGATATTGCAGCAGTATTCACTGTAAGGGCGGATGGTAGCTTTATATATGTGCAGGATGGTTTCTACATTTAAAATTCAAATAGAACTCATTGTTAAGTTTCTCGAATTTACAAACTTTGCTTAACGCACACAAAACTCGCGAAATCTCACACCTCGATGTGAAATGTTTGTCGTCCAATGGAAAGGTCAGAATCACGTCCAGGGTTGAATTCCCAAACGAAAAAAAAAAGAAGAAACAAGACGACCCTCTTCAGAGAGTTAAGATCAGTCAGTTAGTTAAGTGCCATACGTGATACACGCTTGGGCAATCATGTCTTGAAAGAGACATGACTGACTGAGAAGAAGATTGCCATTGCTTTCTGCAGTAGACTGGTTGCCGACCAAGGCTATAGAACCCAATCTGTCCTGTTATTTAACCCATAACTGGAAGGAATAGACGGATTAATACCTTTCCCAAGGGTATTTGCGCGTAAGTGAATGCAATGAATTCAGATGGAATTCGAACTCGGCTCCCCGATTTCTCGTTCCGAGCCGATATCCAATGCACCACAACGTAAGGTGCGTAATTAACACGTACCCTTGGCGAACGTCAAGCGATTGTATTCATTATTGCCTCTATCTTTCTCTCTCACTTCTCACCTCCTTCTTCTTCATCGTTCAATGATTTCGACTTTAAAAATGCCACACTAATAAAAAGATAAATAATTTATTCAGAAGGAAAATTCTCGAGAGCGCCACCATCTAGTGCTACCAAACTATCAATTTGCACCCAGGTTTTTTTTTTCCAATATCAGCTTTTCAAACAGACAAACATTCATAATAAAAAGTCCAAGGAAAACGGTTAAATTCCCTTCATTTTAACATCTCGTGACATTGCACTACACATGAAGGATTTCCTAAAACTAAAAATTTTATGTTAATCTTGAATGATTTGTAAGCGTTTTTCATGGTTGCCAACACTGTTTATAGATACGTAATTTGGAATAAAGTTCATTTTGTTTTTTTGCCTTGATAAAGTCCATCACTGGACAAAATTCGTAGGCGAGTTAAATACAGTTTTTCTCTTGTCTTCTTTTTATTTAACCATACCGTCCTTAATCTCAGATCATAACTGAGCATATATATATATATATATATATATATATATATATATGTGTGTGTGTGTGTGTGTGTGTGTGTGTGTGTGTGTGTGTGTTAATAATTAAAATCCAGTCCAATTTTGGTGCTGAGAAGTTCCAAGAGTGGCGACTAAAAACAGAAATATAAATAAAAGAAAAAATCAGTAAACGCAAAGCTTCCGTCCGTGCATGGAGTACTGCTGCCATTTATGGTCAGGTGCCCCTGCCGTTCTCCTCAGTGTTCTTGACAAGCTCCAAAGGAGAGTCTGTAATGTGATAGGTACTGATCTGGCGGCTCGACTGCAGCCACTTCCCCATCGTCGAAATGTGGCCTCTCTTTGTCTGTTCTATAAATACTTTCATGGCTTCTGCTCGGATGAGCTTAAGTCACTGATGCCTCCTCAACAGGTGTTTACTCGGGCAACCAGATTGGCAACTGGGTCCCACCCATTCACAGTCAGGTTAGCCAAATGCAGACGATAATTCTACTCCTGCAGCTTCTTCTCTGCACTTCCCGCCTGTGGAACTCACTCCCGTATTCTTGCTTTCCTGACGGCTCCAGAAATTTAAATGCAAAGTCAATACTCATCTACTAACCACTGGCCTCTAGCTCTCTCCCCACCCCTGTATAACCTTCCCTTTCTCTCCACCTATGTATCTGTCATCGCACCTGCTTTCTCAGCTTTCTATTGTTCCTTTCTAACTAGTTTGTACTCCTCACTCTTTTCTAATTAATCTTTTTACATTTATGTAGCCCCCTGCACATCAGTGGCATTTCTGCCTTGCTCGGTGTGAAATGATTAAAAAAACAAAAAAAAAGGAAATGTCTTCAATTGTCTATCTACTTCCATCAACAAGATTACATGACTGAAAGTTCGACGTTTTCCTCTCTCACAATATAGAGGCTGCGATGGATGAATTGTCGTCTAAATGACGCTAAAATGAAAATAACACTGACCCCTCATTTTAACAGATGTACTGGGTGCGATGATTGAATTGACGTCTAAATGACGCAATAATGAAAATAACACCGACATCTCATTTTAGCAGGATGCGATGAATGAATTGTCACCCAAATAAGGCTAAAATGAAAATAGCACTGGCATCTCATTTTAACAGATATATTTACCAAAATTACACAAAAATATCTTGAAATAATAAAGAGTACATTTTTTCAGTAAAAATCGCCATTGGCTTCAACCACGGCCTCCAGACAACTTCGGAATCTTTTACAGCTCTTCTGGACGGTCTCCTTGTTTAAGTTGATGAATGATGGCATAATCCTTGCCTTCGGTTTATTTTTGGTGTAACAGGGAGTTTTGCTGGTCTTTCGCTAAATTGTGTCCCTCACATAATAATCAAGTCTGGGGGTGGCCAGATGTAAGGGGTGATGTGGTCGCAGAAATTGTCTGACCGCCATAACTGGGCTCTTCTGTCTGTGTGGCATGGTACAGAGTCCTGTTTCCAGATATAGGGTCATCTCAGGGCAGCAATACCTCCTCAAAGCATTAGGTGTAGGCCTCCGTGCTAAGTTTGAGGCCCTATATATATATATATATATATATATATATATATATATAAAAAACTTTAATCCAAAAGGAGAAGCAAGAAGGTAAATCCCAAAGACCCGATCCTAATTAATATTAATATTAATTAGGATCAATATCAAATCATATTAATATAAACTGATCAAGGTGGAGGACTCGGTGTAATTAATATTTAAATTACAGAGCCAATTATAAAATAAAATAAATTTCGAAGTTCACAACCGTTGTATGATCATTTCTACATGAAATACCTAAGAGAGATTCCACGCATCATCGGCAACTTATACTCAAAATAAAATATTACTAGTGGAAGTTCAAAAATTTCAGAAAAAAACTATATATATATATATATATATATATATATATAGTGAAGGAAACTCAACACATTCGGAATGCAGAATTTGTTTCGGCAATTGTGAAAACACGGCTTTGTTAAACCCGAAAAATCAAATGTTAAATTTAACTCAGAATATTAAAAATAGATAAATAAATAAACAAATAGAAATGTACAGAAAGGAAATAAGGTTAGGTGAAGGGTAGAGGTGTATACAGTTAAAGACTGAGGCAAAAATATACAAAATTACGACACATACACAAAATCACACATACATAAAAAATCTTAAAGAAAAAATATATGCAAACACAAAACTCGAGAATCTATCTATCTATCTATCTATCTATCTATCTATCTATCTATCTATCTATCTATCTATCTATACTAGCAGTATAGTCCAGCGTTGCTCGGGTGTAATGAAAGCTTTAAAACTAATCCGTGGTCCTGGAGCTCAGACTCTTTGGACGTTGGCACAAAGACTAAAAAGCAATAGTTGTTTCCAGTTAAAGCGAAACCGTAGACTGAAAGAAAAATGAATGGATGTTAGTCAAATTTTGATTTCCTGGTATCGATATCAAATACGCTTTTTTCGTCGTAAACTGAATTTTGAAGGTTAAATAAGTCCTCTGAGTAAATGGTATCATGGCTGAGACTAAGAACTACAATTATACTTACTTAGAGCCAAACCCGAAGCAAAAACTAAAATAAAAGGCTGAAAAAAAAATACAGACATACAGGCAGATAAACACAAACACGAATATCTTTTATCGATTATATATATATATATATATATATATATATATATATATATATATATATATAATCGATTTTCTGCACTATTGTAAGAACTGTAAACTTGAAACTTCTGAATATCGTTTCTTATGTCTTTGTCTATGAGTGTATCAAATTTGATTAAAATTGGACCACTCCTTGTATAACCCGATTTTTTCGATTATCGACTTTCGATATTTATCGGAGGTACCTCGACACAAAACATAGCCAAGAACATTCGCAGACGCTTATAGTACAACTGTGTAAATTTTCAAGAAAATCGGTTCAGCCGTTTCGGAATAACGGACACACACATACACTTACACACACATACACACACAGAGACAAAGTTCCATTTATAAATAAGTTTATATATATATATATATATATATATATATATATATATATATATATATATATATTATATTCTAGAACATGTTCAAATTTTTTATATATCCACTACAAATCGTACATTTGTTTCGGCATTGAAACTACAATGTCTCATCAGGTGGTGTGGACAGGAATGGAAAGCTTCTTTTCTTATAATGTTAAATCTGTCTACAAAATTCCATGACACTCATTAATCAACTATATTCACTACCCACACCACTTTCTTCAAAATTCAGATGGACAATTTACAAGACTTATTCCCTTATCTCTAACCCCCACTAACATCTCACACACAACTCACCAAATATAAGAAAAGAGGCTTTCCATTCCTCTCCACACCACCTGATGAGACATCATAGTTTCAATGTCGAAACGAATGTATAATTTGTAGTGGATATATAAAAAAATTGTACATGTTCTAAAATATAATTTATAATAAATATTGACAGCTCTATGTATTATATATCGAGCACTGTTTGAAATTAATGATTTGGTCGTTGTAAAAAAATTTCTTCGTTCCTTTTTCACTTTATATATATATATATATATAGTCATCCGCAGACAGATCTGTTTCGCTGTATCACAGCTCCTCAGTACCGTTAGACAGCCAATTGCTTTTTTCACCCCAGGATTGAACCCCGACCGAATTGGCGCCAGTCAACGATTCTGTCTCTGAGCTACGGGCTCTCGGGAGAAGGAGGCAGACTTTTTAGCGTGTATATTATCATTATACACGCCCAATAGCTGAGAGAGTTCTAATTCATTGCTGAATGAACGATGCGTAAATGCCAGAGTAGCTACTGTTTTTCAAAGTCTACTATTATTCCAGAGTGCTCAATCAGGGTGTGAGAGCGTAGTCATCCGCAGACAGATCTGTTTCGCTGTATCACAGCTCATCAGTACGGTTAGACAGCCGATTGCTTTTTTACCCAGGATTGAACCCCGACCGAATTGGTGTCAGGATAGATAGATAGATAGATAGATAGATAGATAGATAGATAGATAGATAATTTTTGTTCATAATTAAATTAGACCAGTTCACAGTTGTATTAAAAAGTGTTCAATACATTTATATTGTAGAGCTTTTGAATACTTTTCATTTGAAAATGAGTTATTTCCGCAACCTATGTTTCAACCTTTCGATATCTTCAGGCGAATATGGGGTCTACCAAAGTCATTTTTAAAAGCAGATGGAATAATCATAAATCTACATTAAAAATTGGAAAACCTCAAAAATTGTACCAAACTGGCTAGCCACGTGTGGAAATTAAAATTTAAAAAATGGAAAAGACCCTGATATAACTTGGTGTATAATGAAATTAGCCAAACCATGCAACGGTGGTGATGTATGCAGATTGTACTAGGAGAAAAGTTAACCATTATCTTGTTCCAAGAACAAAATAAAAATTACCGAATGAAAGATCAGAAATAATGTCCAGATATACTCAACCCTATAAATACATAGTAGGATCATGAAAACATGGATGAAAGTGTTGTAAAATCCTTGAATAACTTCTCTCTAACTTTTTAAGATTGTCGGTTGTTTCAAAAATTCCAGTTGCGCGTTCATTAGAAATCCTTTCTTCGTACGTATTATATTCTAGAACATGTTCAAATTTCAAATGAAACTCGGACGCTATCGTGAAATACGTTTCTAATTCAAATTTAAAAATCACTTGTTTCTGATGAAGGACCGAGGACGGTCTGAAATATAAAATATAATAAAAATAAACAAATACTGTTAAAAAAAGTACATTTTTAAATTCAAAACTTTTTATTAATATTCTTTCCTATATATATATATATATATATATATATATATATATATATATATATATATTTTTGTCACTGTCTTCGGCCATCCGCCACGGTAGGGATGGACTTATATTTTCAATTTAATTCTCTTTATTGTTAATAGCTTAAATGTTCTATGTTTACTGTGTGTTACTCTTTGATAATGGCTTATGTGAGCCGAAAGCTTAGACCTGATAAAAAATTCAACAAATACTGTGATTTTTTGTTGTCTTTCAACGACATCACCATCAAGTATATCAGACGGTATGAACGGATCCTACACAAAATTAATAGACAAAACTTGTCTATATTATTCAATGAAACCTGCATTAATGAAAAAATGCTGCCAAAATACACACAATATATATATATATACCTCTATTCATACTACATACTACATTGGGCACTGTTTTATTAGCACCTGAATAATAATATTATACATATGTGCACCCAGTTATGTGTGTTTATTAATTCAAGTTACTATATATATATATATATATATATATATATATATATATATATGATAAAAATGCAGTTTCAAGGTATGCTATATTTATAGGTTAAAGGGCTCATTATCAGGTAGAGGGCGCATGTAAAAATGTATATTTATTCCCCATATTAATATTTTTAAAAATAATCTAATAGTATTCAGCTTTTTTTATTCTTTGTGAGTGAACGTGTTGGACTCTCTGTTTAACAGAAACAATGAAAAGCAAACAGGAAACACCATTAATAGAATTGATAAAAATACTTATATCTATAAGAATAGATTCAGGTGCCGAGATAAACAAAGATGTTTTTTTTACGAATCGTAACGCACTCTCCACCATCCGGTGACTCAATTCCAATCCAAAAACTTAAGAGTATTTCTCTTTCCATCAATTACAAAAATATAGCTTCATGATGCGCATGCGTGATAAATTATCTAACCGGAAATAATAAAAAAAAAAATGTCGATCCTGATAGATTTCAACGGCCAGGTGCAGTGTTTCTTTGGAATATTTTTAAAAACACCGAAAGTCGGACTTTTTTTTTGTGATTATTTGCCGGAAACTCATGCGTTAGCCAATTGAGATATTTTTTCCGCTGGTCAATGCATGTTAGTTCAAAAGGATAATGTACGTTATAAAAATAGCATCTAATAAACATCATAAATAAACAATTGTATAGAGAGACAGAACTATAATTTCCGTGAATAAAAGAAAAAGACAATTAAATGTAAATGAAAGCGTCTCAGACGCAAATAGACTCGATTAGTAAAATCTAAAAGGAATTGCGTCACAAACAACCAAAAATAAAAATGTACAGAGACAATTATTGTTTCGTTTGTAATAGAAGAGCGAAATGTAGATTAGTTGTTATTTAATTATTACGTACTGAATAACATGGACTAATATCACGTTTTGTTTGTTTTTGTAAAAATGTTTCGGCCGTTGTACGAGGGTCATTCAATAAATAAGGAGAATTTTTCGGTATGAGGACTTCTACGAGGGTCATTCAATAAATAAGGTGAATTTTTAGGTATAAGGACTTCTACGAGGGTCATTCAATAAATAAGGTGAATTTTTCGGTATAAGGACTTCTACGAGGGTCATTCAATAAATAAGGTGAATTTTTCGGTATAAGGACTTCTACGAGGGTCATTCAATAAATAAGGTGAATTTTTCGGTATAAAGACTTCTACGAGGGTCATTCAATAAATAAGGTGAATTTTTCGGTATAAGGACTTCTACGAGGGTCATTCAATAAATAAGGTGAATTTTTCGGTATAAGGACTTCTACGAGGGTCATTCAATAAATAAGTTTTTTTACATCAAGTTACAACCTTTAAACTTTGTGTGGATACAGGAGCAGATTAGCTAAATTCTCTTCACTGTGGAATGTTAGAAGTAAACTAGCCTATCCCTTCTGGACTCTAGTGGTCAACTGACTGGCGTCTTCCTCTTTTCAAATCTCCTACACAAAACTACTGTCCTTAGCTTCTACTTCTTACTCCTACTCCTAGTCCTACTCCTACCAAAAGAAACGTTTCCATATTTTGCCGCCCAATTTTGAATTCTTGGCGTCAGTGTGTCTATATTTTTCTATTTTGAGAACACTCTCCATTTTATAAACCATAACATCCTTTTTCAAAGGGATTTAATTTTTTTTTTTTTTTTTTTGCAGATGGATAAGAAACTTTGAGAGTTTTGGAAATTAACAACGATGGCCGACCAAGAAGTATGCTCCAGGATTGATTATTAAGTTTTTGGTTACTGAAGGGTGCAAACCAGTTGGAATCCATAGGAGAATGTCAACTGTGTATGGTGTCACATGTTTCAGCCAAAATAATGTGGGCTAAATTGTTTAAAGAAGGACGGAGCAGTGTTGAGGATGAAGACAAGTCTGGGAGACCTACAGAAGTGAGGTCTCCTGAGGTGATCGAATCAGTCAATGACCTCATTCAGTCTGACAGAAGGGTGACAGTGGATGACATTGCAAGAACTTTGAGCCTATCTATTGGGACAGCACACAAAATTGTCCATAATGATCTTGCCTACTCGAAGGTCAGCTGCCGGTATCTGCCAAAGATGCAGACCATCAACGAGTTGGGCTGGGAACTCCTCCCTTATCCTCCTTACAGCCCAGACCTTGCCCCTTCAGACTTTCACCTGTTTGGTTCCTTGAAAGCATTCACGAGAACCTCGAAGTTTGAAAGTGACGATGAAGTCGAAAGTACTGTGAGCGATTGGCTAAGACATCAGTCCAAAGATTTTTACGCTGAGGGAAAACGGAAGCTTGTGCACAGATGGGAAAAGTGTGTGACACTGTTGGGAGATTACTTTGAAAAAATAAAATAAAAGTAAGCTTCTGTCTCGTAATTCTTCCTTTATTCCATCACTGGGGATAGATTTTTCTCATTCTGCTGTTAATACGAGAGAAAATCATGTGTTTCGTAATTGTTCCTTTATTCCATTTACGGGAATAGATTTTTTCTAATTCCTCTGTCAATTCAAGAGAACATCTCGTATATTTAATTTTTGTTTATTCCACCAACGTAGATACATTGTTGTAGTACCACGGTTCATCCAAGTGAAAATCTTGTATCTCTTAATTCGTCCTTTATTTAATTCACGGAGATAGATTGTTCTTCTTCTGTTGTCCATACAAGAGGATATATTGTATCACTTAACGCTTCCTTTGTTCAATCCATAGGGATAGATTGTTATCATTTCGCTGTCCATGAAAGAGGAAATCTCGTATATATTAATTCTTCCTTTATTCAATCAAACGTGATAGATTGTTCTCATTCCACTGTGAATGCATGTAGAATCCTCTTTATCTCTTTAATTCTTCCTCCTCTCAAGCCACGTGAATATATTATTCCTATTTCACTGTCAATGCAAGAGGAAACCCCGCATCTCTAAACTCTTCCTTTATAAAATCCACGTGGATAGATTGTTCTCATTCCACTGAGCATGCAAATGAAAATATCTTTATCTTTTAATTAACCGGCGTTGCGCGGGTGTAATGAAAGCTTTAAAACTAATCCATGGTCGTGGAGCTCAGACTCTTTGGACGTTGACACGAAAGACAAAAAAGCAATAGTTGTTTTCCAGTTAAAGCGAAATCGTATACTGAGAGAAAAATGAATGGATGTAAGTCAAATTTTGATTTCCTGGTATCGATATCAAGTTTTTTTCGTCGTAAACTGAATTTTAAAGGCTAAATAAGTCCTCTGGGTAAATGGTATCATGGTTGAGACTAAGCACTACAATTATGCCTATTTAGAGCCAAACCCGAAGCAAAAACTAAAATGAAAGGGCTAAAAAAATACAGATATACAGGCAGATAAACAGACACACACACAAACATCTTGCCTTATATATATATATATATATATATATATATATATATATATATATTATCGATTTTTTACACTATTGTAAGAACTGCAACCTTGAAACTTCTGAATATCGTTTCTTATGTCTTTTCTATGAATGTATCAAATTTGATTAAAATCGGATCACTCCTTCTATAACACGATTTTTTCGATTATCGATTTTCGATATTTATCGGTGGTACCTTGACGCAAAACCTAGCCAAGAACACTCGCAGACGCTTATAGTACAACTGTGTAAATTTTCAAGAAAATCGGTTCAGCCGTTTCAGAGTCTATAGGTAACGGACACACACACACACACGGACACACACGGGCACACAAACACACACCCACCCACCCAAAGTTCCATTTATAAATAAGTTTAGATACTTTCCGCAGAAAGCAATGGCAAACTACTGCGGGATAATCTTCTGCCCAGTCAGTCATGTCTCTTTCGAGACATGATCGCCCAAGCGTGTATCACGTATGGCACTTAACTGACTGACTTCCTCCTATCAAACGACGTGGATATATTGTTCCTATTTCACTGTCAATGTAAGAGGAAATCTGGCATCTCTTAACTCTTTCTTTATTCCATCAACAGGGATTGATTCTTCTCACTCCACTGACATTCAGAAAAAAATATTTCACAGCGGTCAGTTCTGTCTTGTTACTTCCTTCTTGAGATGAATTTTCTGACTTTTACTAAATCTTTTTTTGTATTAACTTATGATGGGATTGAACCTATGTCTACCAAATAGCTAGATCCGGTTCAACAACTCTTTTCCCCATCTATGTCTCATCCGTCTCTCTCTCTCTCTCTCTCTCTCTCTCTCTCTCTCTCTCTCTCACACACACACACACACACACATATGCATTGCGGGCTTGGATCTGGAGAATGTTTCTGACGCATCCTCATTAATATTTATTTTGTACCTATACAGTCACGCGTCGCTGCTATGAAAACACGTAAACGGGGAGTCAACCAATTGATTTCGGCGTTTGTCCAACACTTAGACCCGGCTGCCTTCCGATACACCTTTTCTTTGATGATTCTGAATTAATTTGTCACATTTAGGGTTCGTGAGCTGGAGAAAATAATCGCTCAACTGCACGCTGTTATTCAGTGTTTGGTTAAATTAATTGAAGATAATTTCCATTTTTGTTGATCAATTTTATTCTTCCTCTTTCCAATCTTCTCACTTTTTTTCAATTGGAGTAGATAGACTAAACTATCGCCCGGTTCACACTCCACCCACATCTTTTGAACAGGTGAAGAGGTTCATCCCTTGTTTCCTGTTTAGGATGCGGTTTCCGGTTTTCTCTTTTCCAATCTTCTCACTTTTTTTTTCTATTGGAGTAGATAGACTAAACTATCGCCCGGTTCACACTCCAACCACATCTTTTGAACAGGTGAAGAGGTTCATCCCTTGTTTCCTGTTTAGGATGCGGTTTCCGGTTTTCTCTTTTCCAATCTTTTCACTCTTTTCTTTATTTTTTTTTTTCAATTGGAGTAGATAGACTAAACTATCGCCCGGTTCACACTCCACCCACGTCTATTGAACAGGTGAAGTGGCTCATCCCTTGTTTCCTGTTTAGGATGCGGTTTCCGGTTTTCTCTTTTCTCACTCCTATGTAGCCCCCTGCACATCAGTGGCGTTACCGCCTTGCTCTCGGGGTGATATGATAAAAAAAAAAAGATAAACTACAATTACGTTTCTTTCAATTATTTTTTCATGCTTATTTCTGGTTAATTTTGAACGGTTTTAGATTTGTTTTCCTTGCTTTCTTTTATTTCCTTTAGACAGAGAAATTAATAACAATTGGCTTAGATAGATTTGTTCTACCTAAAAATATTGTGCCTCAGATAGAATTCAAGCCCGCATCGCATTTTTTCATTATGTAAAGCACTTTTGAACCAAAGTTTCACTTTGGTTGAAAATGTAGTTTTTCATGAATTTTGATCCATTTTTTTTACCACCAGGTGCCAAGAAAAAATACAAATTTTTATTTAAAATCTAAGTTTCTTGTTATTATTTTTTTTAATCATTTCACCCCAAGCAAGGCGTTAACGCCACTGATGTGCAAGGGGTTACATAAAAGAGTTGAAGTATTACGCAGAAGAAGAGTGAAGACAAAGACGAACCAGCTAGAGGGGTGAGAAAGAAACGGCAAAAGAAAGATGTGAACACAGGAGTGGAGACAGTTGCGAAGGTAGAGAGAAAGGAAAAAAACAAGATACACGGGGTGATGTGAAAAGGGCTGGAGTTAAGTAGATAAGAGATGGAAATTGACTTTGCATTTAAATTCCTGAAGATTATAGCTGTCATGAAAGCAAGTATATGGAAAGGCGGGAAGAGCGAGAAAAGAAGCTGCTGGAATAGAATTGTCGACAGCATTTGGTTGATCTAAGTGTTCTAACAGGAGATGGAAAGTGTGACACGGAGATCCGAAGGCGAATTGGCATGGCAAAGGACGCGTTCCAGAAGATGAGCAAAATACTAACACACAGGAAAATCTCAATAGAAACGAAGAAAAGAGTGCTAGACTGCTTCGTAATGTCAGTTCTTCAATACGGCTGTGAATGCTGGACAATATCATCGAAAATGAGGACAAAACTAGAAGCGACCGAAATGTGGTTCTACAGAAGGATGCTACGGATATCGTGGACTGAGCATACAAGCAACGACGAAGTGTTAGATAGAATGGCAACAAAAAGGAAATTGATGCTGAGCATCAGGAAGAGACAACTGAAGTTCCTGGGACATGCAATGTGGAAGGAGAGCCTGGAGAACCTGATACTGACTGGACAGATAGAAGGAAAGAGAGACAGAGGAAGGCAGCGGATAACATATTTGCAGGGTCTGATCAGGTGGATGAAGGAACGGGGGGTGCCAGGAGCAACAGGAGCAAACATACTAAGAGCCACAAGGGATAGGCAGAAGTGGAGATCCATGATCGCCTACGTCCTGAAGGGACAGGGCACATAGAAGAAGAAGAACTGTAAAAGGGTGAGACCTTGTTGCCAATCTGGTTGCCTGAGTAAATTCTTATTTTTAATTATCAATTATGAAACGTTACAGCTATGTATAAATATTAAATGAGGAAACACTGATTCAATATTAATCCGAGAAAGTCAAAATGAGGTGTTACTTTGATTTACACAAAATATTTCTTAGAATTGTATAAGTCCTAGGTATAACGATAAAATGCATCCGGCAGCAAGGCCCCTGATTGGGAGGTTTTAAGGAGCGGGGAACCATCTCTTAATTGCTGTTGTTTCCAGGTTCACACTGACTCGGAGTGGTAGCACCTAACAGAGTCCCAGCTATGGGCAAATAGTGAACTCCAAAACTGGGGTCAAAACAATATGAAAGTATAAAAATAGACTTTTATAGTAAAAATTCAAGGAATACATTTTTGAAGGAAAAAATATTACCAGCAAGAAATTTTTTAAGGAAATATATTGCGAGTAATATATTTTTGAAGGAAAAAATATTACCAGCAATAAATTTTTGAAGGAAAAAATATTAGGAGTAATTTATTTGTGAAGGAAAAAATATTACCAGCAATAAATATTCGAAAGAAAAAATATTGCATGTAATACATTTTTGAAAGAAAGAATATTACCAGCAATAAATTTTTGAAGGAAAATATATTGGGAGTAATACATTTTTAAAGGAAAAAATATTACCAGTAATAAATTTTCGACGGAAAACATATTGCGAGTAAGGCATTTTTGTAGGAAAAAATATTGCCAGCAATAAATTTTCGAGGGAAAAGATACTGCGTGTAATACATTTTTGAACGAAAAAATATTACTAGAAACAAATTTTCGAAGGAAAAAATATTACGAGTAATACATTTCTGAAGGAAAAAATATTAGCAGCAATAAATCTTCGAAGGAAAAAAATATTACGAGTAATACATTTTTGAAGGAAAAATATTTACCAGCAATAAATTTTCGAAGGAAAAATATTACTAGTAAGACATTTTTGAAGAAAAAAATATTGCCAGCAATAAATATTGTAAGGAAAAAATATTGCGGGTAATAATTTTTTAAAGGAAAAAATGTTACCAGCAATAAATTTTCGAAGGAACAAATATTACGAGTAATACATTTTTGAATGAAAAAATATTACCAGCAATAAATTTTCGAAGGAAAAAATATTACAAGTAGTACATCTTTGAATGAAAAAATATTACCAGCAATAAATTTTCGAAGGAAAAAATATTACGAGTAGTACATCTTTGAATGAAAAAATATTACCAGCAATAAATTTTCGAAGGAACAAATATTACGAGTAATACATTTTTGAAGGAAAAAATATTACCAGCAATAAATTTTCGAAGGAAAAAATATTACAAGTAGTACATCTTTGAATGAAAAAATATTACCAGCAATAAATTTTCGAAGGAACAAATATTACGAGTAATACATTTTTGAAGGAAAAAATATTACCAGCAATAAATTTTCGAAGGAAAAAATATTACAAGTAGTACATCTTTGAATGAAAAAATATTACCAGCAATAAATTTTCGAAGGAAAAAATATTACGAGTAGTACATCTTTGAATGAAAAAATATTACCAGCAATAAATTTTCGAAGGAACAAATATTACAATATATTTTTGAAGGATAAAATATTTCCAGCAATAAATATTCGAAAAAATATACATGCCAGCAATTCATCTGACTTTCAACTAAAACCACTCTACAAAAATACGACAATGAATCCGGATCTACAAACTTTCTTACAAAGCATATATATTCTACTCATACAAATCTATTGTAAAAATCTTATCGGCATTAAATAACCCATTGAGGTGTTGATATGCCGCAAAAATCAAACCAAACAAATCAAACCAAACAAATCAAACCAAAATTGTATTTTGTTTTAAAAAGGTTTTTTTTAAATAAAATGTTTTTTTATCTTTGGGTATGGGTATAGGCGTTTTTTAAACGGGTTCATAGGAGTAGGTAGACTCACTTATCATCCGGTCCGATCTTCTTCCTTGTCTCTTGATCAGAATTAGTTTCATTCCCTGTTTCCCATTCAGGATATGGTTTACCAGCTCTTTCTTTTCTATGCCAAGGCCACTATGACTTAACTGCCTTAACATTTTGGTGATCTAGTCCTATCACAGTATAAAGTCACACTCAGTGACTGTGACTTTCCATTGTAAAGTTACAGTGTTGTCAGTTTGCAGGCCGCTGCTTCCAACTAGTCATTAGGTGCCCAAAATCCTTGGCAGCGCTTAGAGAGGATATCCTGCTCAACGGTCACATAATATCGAGGTATTTGTAGTTCCATGTCACGCATGAGTAGGTGTCCCTAAATGTATCTTCTACAAATACCTTCACGGCTTCTGCTCAAATGAACTTAGCTCACTGGTGTCCTCTTTGTATGAATTTACACGACCTACTAAACTAGCAACTAGGTACCACCCTTTTACAGTGAAACGGATAAAATGTAACCGCAATTTCTACTTTAACAGCTTTTTTTTCGCCCTTCCCGCCTGTGGAATTCCCATCCGTATACTTGCTTCCCCGACAGCTACAACCTCCAAGAATTTAAATGTAAGGTCAATAGTCATCTCCGATCTCACTGACTCGCATCCTTTCTCTCAAACTCTTTTCTCCATCCACTCTACCTCCATCACACTAGTATCCTCATCCTTCCCGTACCCACTTCCTGACACCCCCTATCACCTATCCCTCTTTCTCATCACTTTTCCCCTATGTAATCCCCTGCGCAACAGTGGCAGTAAAACTACTTTGCTTGGGGTGAAATGATTAAAAAAATATATTTCTGGTGGGCAACACTATGGAGGCCACACAAAGCTCTGTTCTCCGCCATGCCCTACCTGGTTTTGTATTGCCATTGACAACAAATAGTGACAGTTATGTCTTTTCTCTCTCTCCTTAAAGCGAACCTCATGGAAAACACAACGAAAAGAAATACGATTAAACAGAAAACTACTTAACCCTCCTTCACCCTACCCCACCCCAATAATTTTTAGCATTCGTGGTATCCATTCCAACTTCTGCTGCGTAGAATCTTTCACCTGGAACGGTCGCCAGATATCTTCACCTTCTAAGAAATTAACTTAAATTCTTCCAAATCGACCAATGAATTCATCATCATTTATCCATCACACCCAGATGGTGCATAGGGCAGCAACTTTTTGTTGCTGTTTCTGTAACAAACTGTTTTTTTACGAGGCAGGGTTGTTAGCCCTGCACCCAACCCCCAGACCTGGAGGACTGTTCTTGGTTCTTACGTTTACAGCACTTGGTATTCCCAAATGGTCACCCATTTAAGTACTGACCAGACTCGATGTTGCTTAACTTTGGTGAACGGACGGGAGGTATTCTCAAATGGTCACCCATTTAAGTACTGACCAGACTAGGTGTTGCTTAACTTTGGTGAACGGACGGGAGGTATTCCCAAATGGTCACCCATTTAAGTACTGACCAGACTCAGTGTTGCTTAACTTTGGTGAACGGACAGGAACCGGTGTATTCAACACGATATAGCCGTAGGCAATGAATTCTTGATTCCAGGCTATTCATCTCTTTGCCGAAAAGATTCCAGCATTCACATGAACTTGGTGTTTACACCCGGGATAATCTTTCGATGGCTAGGGAATTGTCGCTTAAGACCCCTGACTACTCCTTCATGTGCTTCTGTCTTTCATTATTAAACTCTGTTAGCTATCCCTGTTTCCTTTATCACTGTCGTTTTTCCCAGAACTGCAGTATGTTAGACATGATAGCTGACAGGTATTTTCTCTTCATCTAGCTGCGAACACCTATGTCTTCGTTAATTTTAATGCTCAGGACGACAGGTGGATGAATCATCCTGAATGTACTAATGTTGCCAGTATTCAGATAATAACTTTTTCCATTGCCCAATCATTTCGTCAGACCATGGACTCTACTTGTTTCCCTAGCAAAACCGAGCAACAAGCTTCTCTAGTTGATTTATTTCTAACTTTCTCTTCTCGTTCTTGCCGAGCTTTGCAATACTGCCCTCTTGGTAATAGCTATTGATATTTTGTTCCAGTCATCTATTAAACATGAACCCCCCTATACATAAGACCACTTTCCATTACCAGCATGCTGATTGTGACTCCCTCCGTGATTTTTTTTCGTGACGGCATCTACAACCTCCCAATTGAAAATTGCGCCCCTGAGGCTTCTTCTTGGCTCTATGGACGCTTTCTTTTGAGGTTCTATGGACGCTTTCATCCCTTCTAGGATATAGCAGGTGAAACTTCAGTCCTCTCCATGGTTTACATCAGCCGCTATAGCACACAGGAAAGTGACATGTTGCGCCTTCTCAGGCAACGTTCTCAGTTGATATGAAGTGAAAAGGCTATATTGAATTATATTACTAAGTCAGCTGCTAAGAAAACTGGTTCACTGTTCCAGACGAGACAATTTCTCTTTGGAATCTAACATATATTTATATATCTACCATACTTAGAATATTGTTGCTACACATTTTCCGGTGTCCCTGCTATTTACTTTGAGGTCCTTGACAAGAATTAGCAATCTTATTGGTCCTGATCTTGTGGCTCGGATTCAGTCACTAACCCACCCCCCGTAAGGTTGCCTCTCTGTGCCCCACCCTTTTTTTTTCTAAATACTTCATTGTAATTGTTTGGACGAGCTCTCCGTTCCGGTACCTACTCTTCATGAATTTAAGCACAACACTAAACTGCCATCGAAACATCATCAACTTACAGTTGAGTTTCTTAGATGCAACCGTAAGTTCTATGCTAACAGTTTCTTCTCTCGCATTTCTCGCTTGCGGAATCTTCTTTCGGCTCCTTGATAATCAATAATATTAATACAAAAGAAATCAATAATAATAATAATAATAATAATAATAATAATAATAATAATAATTCAATAGAAATCAATAATAATAATAATAATAATAATAATAATAATAAATATAATACTAATTATTATTATTCTGATGAACTTTCCTCTATGGTGTCTAAAATTTATAAATTGGAGTGCATTATTAGACGGGTGGCAAAGTCTCATCAATTCACAGATGAAATTGCAAAAGGAAACCGTAAGTTCTATGCTAACAGTTTCTTCTATCGCATTTCTCGCTTGCGGAATCTTTTTCCGGCTCCTTGATAATGTTTGTGTTTATTGTTCTTTCTCACCCAATAACCTCATACTGTCTTAGTGGTTTCATTGCCTTGCATGGAGTGATAAAATTAAAGAAAAAACAAACAATGAGTCTTTTTTTTTCCTTTTTTTACATCGCACTATTCCCAATCATTTTATCTAGTAATAATAATAATTGAATAATAATAATAATAATAATAATAATAATAATAATAATAATAATAATAATAATTGACTGTTAAACTCTCTATGCTTTCCCTCCTTATTGGATATCATGGATAGAAAGATGAGGAGGGCCATGATCGCCTATGTCCTGAAGCGACACAGCGCATTGAAGAAGAAAAACAAGAAGTCGATAAAGAAGAAGAAAAGCGTTTCATAATTTACTATATCATTTTTTCTACCATCCATAAAAGTCTTTTATGTGTCCTGTCTATTCAGGACGTAGGCGGTTATGGCTGCCCACAACGTCCCGTTTCTGTAAACTGTTGACTACTTCCCTTCCTTTCTGCCCCTGCGCTACCATCCATCCATTTCTTTTGTATGACATCTCTCTTCAGGACATGGATGATCATACTCCAATTTCTTATCTTTTTGTTGCTTTAATTAATTTTTTACCCTTCACCATCTCTCATTGTAATTGTTTTGTCATCTCTTTGCACATTATTGCTAGGCAGGTTGTTTTGTTCTAATTATCTAGTGTTAAGTATGTCTTGTGAGTGTTAAATTCTCTATGCTTTCTCTCCTTATTGTATATCATAGATATATCTCGCTCTTTGCTTGTAAATTTCGGTCTTCGCATATTTCCTAGTGAGCAACTTGTTGCTCCTTGTCGGAAGCTGAAAGATCATATTGAATCAACTGTTAGGTCTGCTGGTAGGATTTTTAGTTCGTACTTGACGGTCTCTCTCACCTGAATCTATCATACGTATTTAAAAATCTACCATTCATGCTCGCTTTGAATATTGATGCCACACATAGTCTGGAGCTAGTGTTACATATTTACAGATACTTTTATCAAATCCAAAGAAGAATCTGTAATGTTACTGGTCCTGATCTGGCATCTTGTCTTCAGGCATTTTCCCATTGAGTTAGCCTCCATGTAACTTTTCTATAAATACTTGCATGGAAATTATTCTGATGAACTTTCCTCTATGGTGTCTAAAATTTATAAATTGGAGTGCATTACTAGACGGGCGGCAAGGTCTCATCAATTCACAGATGAAATTGCTAAAGGAAACCGTAAGTTCTATGCTAACAGTTTCTTTTCTCGCACTTACCTTTTTTTTTGCTTTATGATCGCTATTAATGTTTCTGTGCCTAATTATTTCACACCCTGTAGCGTCTTGTATCTTCGTGGCTTTGTTGAGATAATACCGATTAAAAAAATACGCTATTGTCAGATGGTCGGCGATTAAATCGGCACCCCTCCTCTAATTTCTTGCTAGTAAGGTGGGTTGTTAGCAACTCCGTAGGATGAAAATAAGATCTATCAAAGGGCAGAAGTACTCTTGTGAAACCAACGATCAGCTAAGTAGAAGATTGTGCCTAAATAAATCACTTACCCAATCATATAAAACTCATGGTTCTTAACAATCAAATTATGAAAGATAACAAACTGAAGCGTGTTAAGTTTATTGGGATTAACTCCTTGTCCAGCCAAGGAAGACATGAGTGGCAGGTATTACCAGCCTACCGCAATAATAATTGGCAGCTGTTACGTGTTAAGTGTAACAAAAGAAAACAAAAATGATTGACCAAAACTCAGAGTTAAATCACATACAAATATTTAATTTATGATAAACACAAAATTATATATATATATATATATAACATAGTGATGATCCACGTATACTGTCTTAATACGTATAGGAAAAAAACTACTAAAAAGTTGTAAGTTTAAAAACGTATTTTTTGACAGTATTTATTTATTCCTCTTATTATATTTGATATTTCAGGACGTCCTCGGCCTTTCATCAGAAACAAATGATTTTAAAATTTAAATTAGAAACGTTTTCGCGAGTAGCGTTCGTCCGAGAGAGATTGTTTATATCACGTGACGCAGAAAGCGACAGATTGTTTTAATATTTGTAAACGTAAACCTATCTTTAATAATACTTATAAATTTTGTTTTAGAGAAAATTTTTAAGTGTATTTAAAAAATGTTTAACTATTGAAATATTTATAAAGATTCAAAACACCTAAGTTCCTATTTAACCTGTATGTATTTAATTTTAAAATCCAGTATTTTTCTTTCTTTCTGCGTGAGTGTGTAGAACTAAATTAAAACTAAATATATATATATATATATAAAATTAACAATTTTTTGCATTCAAAACAGAAACGTAGAGTTTACTACTCGCAGGCAAAGTGTTTCAAAGGGGAAGGAAGGGTCAGTATCTTTAATCAGTTAAGTTAGCAAAGTAGTTTAAGTGCTATACTTTTTGGAAATCCTTAAATGTGTATATAAAGGATAATTTCCAGTATGGCCCATGAAAAGGTAAAAAAAATCCATTTACCCTTTTAGTTCCATGAGGTTCTCTTTCAGGTTTTAGTTGGTCGGCAACTTTTCTTAGAAATTCTTTCGGCTGGATATAAATCCTTGAATCAAAGCCGGAGTTGATAATGTCAACAAATCCTTTTAACAACTAACTACTCTCTTCCCAAAACCTATTTTATAGGGGCTAACACCTAATTTGCATATTTTCTAGAACATTTCGAATTCTCTCGATGTGACATTCTACAAACTTCCAAAACGTTCTATTCCTAATTTCTATATTTCAAAACTACTTCGTGAATTAAAACTTTTTTGTAATAACAAGTACAACTCAATAGAATCCCTTACTATAACTTTTTAGACATTATTAATCGTATTTTTATGTATAAACTAGCAGTATAGCCGTCGTTGCTCGGGTGTAATGAAAGCTTTAAAACTAATCCTTGGTCCTGGAGCTCAGTCACTTTGGACGTTGGCACGAAAGACTAAAAAGCAATAGTTGTTTCCAGTTAAAGGGAAACCGTAGACTGAAAGGAAAATGAACGGATGTAGGTCAAGTTTTGAAGTTTGGTGAGAATCGGATAAAAATTGTGGATTTGTATAAGGGACATACAGACAGATAAATAAAAACACGCACACAGATGTACATTAATGATCTCCCCGACACCATTAAATCCCAAGTTGGCATGTATGCCGATGACACAACAATCTACTCTCGCATCGATCAGAAACCAGGTGTGGACGACAAAGTGAACCTCGCTGCCGTACTTGAAAGGGACCTCCAATCCGTAGTGGCCTGGGGTAGGAAATGGCTGGTAAATTTCAATGCCTCTAAAACGAAGCTGTTATCAACTAACCACCACAGACAATTGCATCTACCTCCCATTAGCATGGGACAGGCTAGCCTCCCAGAGAGTAAAACACTACGCCTCCTTGGCCTTACACTTTCGGCGGACCTCAAATGGAATGACTATATCGAATCCAATGCCAAATCTGCTGCTATGAAAGTCGGCTCCCTGTGCAGGGCCCGGAAGTTTTTCCCACTTGAATCTATTCTGCACATATACAAATCTACCATCCGCCCGTGTATTGAATATTGCTGCCATATCTGGTCGGGTGCCCCTGCTGCTCTCCTTGGGCTTCTTGACAAAATACAAAGGAGGATCTGTAACGTGGTTGATACTGACTTGGCAGACCGGCTGCAGCCGCTCTCTCACCGGCGTGATGTGGCTTCCCTGTGCCTCTTCTACAAGTACTTGCATGGCTACTGCTCCGATGAGCTTAGATCACTGGTGCCGCCTAAGCACGAATTTACACGAGATACTAGATTAGCAACTAGGTCCCACCCTTTTACAGTTAAACAAATAAGATGTAACCGTAAATTCTACTCCAACAGCTTCTTTTCTCGCGCTTTCCGCCTGTGGAACTCCCTTCCACAACTCTGCTTTCCTGACAGTTACAATCTCCAGGTGTTTAAATGTAGGGTCAATAGACACCTCCTATTACACTAACTCCCAATTATTCTAAAGAACACTCTCATCTACTCAACCCTCATTCTCGGTATCCTTACCCGCCTATCACCCTCCCTCTGACATTTCCTATATCTAATCATCCTTTCTCCACTCTACGTAGCCCTCTGCGCAGTAGTGGCAGTGACATGCCTTGCTCGGGGTGAAACGCTTATAAAAAAAACAAAACAAAAAAACATCTTGCCTTTTATATATACATATATATTATCGATTTTCTGCACGATTGTAAGAACTGCAACCTTGAAACTTCTGAATATCGTTTCTCATGTCTTTTTCTATAACTGTATCAAATTTGATTAAAATCGGACCACTCCTTCTATAACCCGATTTTTTCGATTATCGATTTTCGATATTTATCGGGGGTACCTAGACACAAAACCTAGCTAAGAACACTCGCAGACGCTTATAGTACAACTGTGTAAATTTTCAAGAAAATCGGTTCAGCCGTTTCGGAGTCTATAGGTAACGGACACACACACAGACAAAGTTCCATTTATAAATAAGTTTAGATGCATCCTCGTAACACAACATATTGCGGGAAAATCGGTTATTCGCTTTATAGCTGGAAAAAATGTAGACTTGGCTGGAATTTTTCTTGAGATGGTATCTCGTACATAAAAACATCCGGGTGTAGGGACGGCGATCCACGTTCGTATCAGCCGTCGAATGAGGTCCATGACGTTCATTGAGAGCATCGAATGGGTGGGATTGTCGATAGCTGGTTTTATCGGGAGATAATGATAAACCAGGAAATGAACAAATTAAGTGTTAATATTTTAGGTGCATGAGGGACTCTAAAATCAAGCAGGTACATTAATTTAAATACCTGGGAAGTGTTCTAACAGAAGACGGAAAGTGCGACACTGAGATCCGAAGGCGAATTGGCATGTTCGCCAAGCATTCCAGAAGTTTGGGTAAAGTATTAAAAAACAGGACAATTTTACTAGAAACAAAGAGGAGAGTAATGGAATGCTATGTGATGTCGGTTCTTCAATATGGCAGTGAGTGTTGGACAATATCTTCGAAGATGAAAGAAAAACTTGAAGCAGCTGAAATGTCGTTCTACAGAAGGATGCTGCGGATATCATGGACCGAGCATGTGAGCAATGACGAGGTTTTGGAAAGGATGGAAACGAAAAGGAAATTAATACTGAGCATCAGGAAGAGACAACTAAAGTTCCTAGGACATGCAATGAGGAAGGACGGCTTGGAGAACCTGTTACTAACAGGCCAGATAGAGGGAAAAAGAGACAGAGGAAAGCAGTGAATAATATATTTCAAGGACCTGATCAGGTGGATGACGAAACGAGGGTTGCATGGTGTAACAGGAGAAAGCGTGCTAAAAGCCACCAGGGACAGGGAGATGTGGAAAGCCATGATCACCTACGTCCTGAAAGGAAAGGGCACATAGAAGAAGAAGATATATGCCAACTGTTTATAAAATATTAAAATGTGGATATAAAGTGGGGGATCAAATCTATGCTATGATCAATATATAAAAGGATCCCTCATTTTGTGGCCATGCTAGTTTCTATACATTTATATTCTAGATTTATGGGCTTGAGCTAGTGGATGACAGAACGGGGGTTGCATGGTGTAACAGGAGAAAGCGTGCTAAAAGCCACCAGGGACAGGGAGATATGGAAAGCCATGATCGCCTTCGTCCTGAAAGGACACGCCACATAAAAGAAGAATTTCACTCTAGCAAGGCGGGTCGCCATTAGTGCGTAGTAAAATAATAATAAGAAAATAACAATAATCAATTTAATAATAACGCTATAAAAACACGTAAATATCTACACAAAGAAGTGGTTTTCGCATCCGAGTAATGGTGATATTTTCATGACTCATAATGGTACAGATAAAAAATTTACGTCTATACAAAAAAGACAGATTATTTAAAGCCAGAAAATATTTCTACATTGTAATATGTTTTTTTTTTTATAATTTACATAATAATGTTTTGGTGATACAAATCTTACTAATTAACCCATACCTACGGGGAGAAGATGATAAAAGATGGATGGATTTCAGGGAGATGGAAATTGACGTTGCATTTAAAGTTTTGGAGGTTGTAGTTATCATGGAAGCAAGTAATGGGTAGGAAGTTCCACAGGAAATACGTGAAAAGAAACTGTTAATGTTTAATTACAATCATACAAAATGATCTTTCGTTCTGTCCTTCACCCCACGGTATATTCTGATTCTTATTTATGTTGGTGTGCATAAAAACTGGGAAAGGGTCAGTGTACGTTCACAAGACGATGAAAGTTGAAAATAACGCTCTAATATATTTAGTTTTTTTTTTTAATCATATCACCTGAGCAAGGCGGTAACGCCACTGATGTGCAGGGGGCTACATAGGAGTGAAAAGATTAAAAAAGAGAATAGACGAGGGTGGAGTGTGAGCCGGGCGATAGGTTAGTCTATCTACTCCAATTGGAAAAAAAATAAGGAAAAGTGAAAAGATTAAAAAAGAGAAAGCTGGAAACCACATCCTAAACAGGGAACAAGGGATGAGCCTCTTCACCAGTTCAATAGACGAGGGTGGAGTGTGAACCGGGCGATAGGTTAGTCTATCTACTCCAATTTACAAAGTTAATAGTTTTAGTTTTTGTTTTTACTTTTGGATTTTTTTTTCTTTTTCACAGTAGACTAAATGATCAAATCTTTGATTCGGACAAGAAGAACAACGATTCTTTATCTCTTGTTTCAAACCTCTCTCTCTCTCTCTCTCTCTGATTGCTTACCTTCACCTGCCACCCCTCATTTCTGCATCACGACTCATGGCTTTCCAGCAATGGCTGTTTCTAATCTACGGTCTGACACCGGCTAACAAGCGGCTTGGAACTGACTTACTCCCTCACTCTGCCTATGTATGACTCCGATTGGAGTTCCCTAACTTCCGACTAAGTGAAACTTGATCCAGAGAATTTTAATTTATTTGCGTCATTTCCATTTTCCTTACCTTTGGTCAGCGGGCGACTGCTTAGAATCTCTCGATTTTAAGCTTTGCCATTTACTGTATTAAATGTTTCTACGCATGCCCTGGATCTTGTTAAGCAGAAGTAGACACTAACAGCTGTGTTGAAAATCTATGTCCGTCTTATTCGTAAACGTTTTTCTTAGAAACTAAAAATTCTTCTGTTTCTTTTTGTTTATTTTTTTAACTTCAAAAGCGAATAAAACATGTACGCTAATGGACACATCCGTGATTTCCATTACTGAAACTAAGTCGGATAAAATTATTTACCGTCCACTCGACTTCGTGGGTGGTCTAATCACCACTAAGACACAAGGGGGTTCACTGAGTGTAAATAAATAAGAGAAAAGCATTATTAAGGAGAAAGAAAAATAAAAGAACCGGAATTAAGACGTCAAAAGATAACGAGTGACATTGAATTTAAAGTTTTGAAGATTAAAGTTGACTGAAAAGCAAGAGGCCAGAAGAGAGTTCCACGAGCTAGAGGCGCGAGAAAATAAACTTACGGCTACATCTAACCATTTCACCTGTAAAATTATGAGACCTAGCCGCCAGTACTGGGCTTAAATACGCTAAGTCCAGTGCATTTTCCATTAAGGTATTTTTCGGAAACGCAGGAAATCTATGTTACAGTGGTGGGAAGGTGACTGACGCTGAGATGCTAGATCAGGACATTGCAAATTCTTCTTTTGGCTTTTAAGAATAATCGCCAAATAAGATATGAAAGCAATTTTCAGTGCATGGACGCATGGTCGACTTATACATACGCAAGAAATATTATGGTAAAATAAATTGTCTCGGCGTAAACAAAATTTTCTAGAAGCAGACCTAACAATTAATTCAATATAATCGTCCTATTGGAAAATATTTGGCTGAGAAGCTGTAATGAAGCGCTTTATGATTCAATAACATGGCTAATAATTTTTCTAAAACTTAAGCATTTTGTTGGGGACGTACTGTATAGTGTCTAAGAATAAGAAATAACAAAAGAGACGAGTTTCAATTCTGGTCGATTTCGTTACATTTACCCAGGTTCAAATACTTTTTGGAAAGACATTAATCCATCTCTCCATCAGGACTATGGGTTAAATAGTAGGTTATGTATCTATACAATTATTGTATCTCCAGAAAATTATTAGTGCAATATTTACTGGGTAAAAAAAAAACAAGAAAAAAACTTTTATAATTCAAAATTTGTTTTAACTTTAAATGACACACAAAAGGTTGATAATCCGTAAAAACAATAAATCAATAATACACTGATTGGGTCTGATAGCCTTAGCTGGCAACCAGTCTACCACGGAAAGTAATGGCAACCTACTGTGGGATAATCTTCTGTCCAAGTCATTCATGTCTCTTTCGAGACATGATCGCCCAAGCGTGTATCACGTATTTCTTTTTCATTCATATCACCCCGAGCAAGGCGGTAACGCCACTGATGCGCAGCGGGCTACGTAAGAGTGAAAAGATTGGAAAAGAGAAAGCCGGAAACCACATCCTAGACAGGGAACAAGAGCCTCTTCACCTGTTCAATAGACGTGGGTGGAGTGTGAACCGGGCGATAGTTTAGTCCATCTACTCCAATTGAAAAATGAAAAAAAAGAAAAGAGTGAAAAGATTGGAAAAGAGAAAGCCGTGAACCACATCCTAAACAGGGAACAAGGGACGAGCCTCTTCACCTGTTCAATAAACGTGGGTGGAGTGTGAACCGGGCGATGGCATTTAAGTGACTGACTGAACAGGTGCAGTTACTATTCTGGTAAATACATTGTTTTTGTGAGGCAGCTAATTCAAATTGAAAGTCGTATCTGGCATGTGTTTTTTCAAGATTCAATATTTACGATTATAGCTCCTGAATTTATAAATATTGATATTTAAACGACCGATAAAGATTTTATTCATTTTTTATTTCATTTTTTCAGAATTCTTATGTTTCCTTTTTGTTTGAAATTTAATGACTATGGAACATTTTTACATTTCTTATCTCTAACAAAAAAAGTACAATGTTAGAATACTGAAAAAATTAAATAAAAAAATGTTATAATCTTCCTTGTCGATCGTTTTTTAACGAAACATGTTTAAAAGAAGGATCGATGCCCAAATACACATATTTTTATTTCTATAATGTACACCCTTATGCAAATTCATTAAAACAACTGCTTTAATGTCTTTTTTTTTCACGAGGATACTGTTATTGTGAAACACACCTATTCCTCAGATAATGGACTCTCCCTCCTCTATTAATAAGAGTTAACAGGAAGTTAACTCGAGAAGTTAAAAGGTAGTTCATAGGAGTTTTTTTTTTAGAAGTTCTAGAGAGTTCTTTAGAGTTCAGTAGAACTATTAGTTGTCTACGGCTATATCGTGTTGAATACACCGGTTCCCGTCCGATCATCGAAGTTAAGCAATATCGAGCCTGCTCAGTACATAAAAGGGGTGACCATTTGGGAATACCAGGTGCTGTAAGCGTAAGAACCAAGAACGGTCCACCGGTCTTCCAGGTTTGGGGGTTGGGTGCAGGGCTAATAACCTTGCCCCGTAAAAAAAAACAGTTTGTTACAGCAACAAAAAGTTGCTGCCCTACGCACCATCTGGGTGTGATGGATAAATGATGATGATGAGAACTATTAGTTACTTCCAGTTTGGACATAGTTGGACCAGGCAGTTGATATTAGTGGGCAGTTAGCCGAATACTAAGGAGTTAGCTTACAGTGGAAGATTACCAAGTTCCTAACATTTTCGGTGCGTTAAGTCAATTAGCAACCGACATAGCACGATTATAATCTTCAGTACGAAAGCTACTCCACAAGAGATACATAGAAAGCCAACACAATAATCTTGTAACAAAAATGGATACATCGCACCGGAAAGGACCACTATAGACTGTAGCTCAATTAGCTGACATTTTTCTGTTTAGTTTGAAAGAAGAAACTCTGTATTTCCCAAACATAAAACCTATATTTTCAAATTTAAAAGTTGAACTTCATTCTGATTAGTTAAATTAAATACACACATAAAATCTATTCTTTCTGCCTTCTCCCATTCATGTTGCCTCTTTAAATAACAAACGTATTGTTTTCCACATTCAAATGTAAATCATTTTTTCAACAATGAGTCAACATTGCCTGATGACGAGACAAAATCTCGAAACATAGAAATTTCCGTGTCGCAATGTAAATTAAATTAATTTTAAATGAAAAACAAATTTAGTTATAATTATATTATGCTTTACGATATATGCTGGAGAACTCGCAATTTTAAAACTGTTAGTACTCTTCACCTGGATATATATATATATATATATATATATATATATATATTTAATCATTTCACTCCGAGCAAGGCGGAAATGCCACTGATGTGCAGGGGGCTACATAACTGTAAAAAGATTAATTAGAAAAGAGTGAGGAGTACAAACTAGTTAGAAAGGAGCAATAGAAAGCTGAGAATGCAGGTGCGATGACAGATACATAGGTGGAGAGAAAGGGAAGGTTATACGGGGGTGGGGAGAGAGCTAGAGTCCAGTGGTTAGTAAATGAGTATTGACTTTGCATTTAAATTTCTGGGGGTTGTAGCCGTCAGGAAAGCAAGAATACGGGAGCGAGTTTCACAGGCGGGAAGTGCGAGAGAAAAAGCTGCAGGAGTAGAATTGTTGTCTGCATTTGGCTAACCTGACTGTGAATGGGTGGGACCCAGTTGCCAGTCTGGTTGCACGAGCAAACACCTGTTGAGGAGGCACCAGTGACTTAAGTTCGTCTGAGCAGAAGCCATGAAAGTATTTATAGAACAGACAAAGGGAGGCCACAGTTCGACGGTGGGGAAGTGGCTGCAGTCGAGCCGCCAGATCAGTACCTATCACATTACAAACTCTCCTTTGGAGCCTGTCAAGAACACTGAGGAGAACGGCAGGGGCGCCTGACCATAAATGGCAGCAGTACTTCATGCACGGACGGATGGTTGACTTGTATATATGCAGGATGGATTCAGGCGGAAAAAACATACTGGATCTACATAGTGACCCAACTTTCTTAGCAGTAGATTTTGCTATGGATTCAACATAGTGGTTCCATTTGAGGACTGAAGACGGAGTAAGTCCGAGGAGGCATAGTGTATTGCTCTCCGGAAGAATCGCTTGGTCCATGCTTATGGGAGGCAGGAGAGGTTGCCTGTAATGGTTGACAGACAACAGTTAGGTCGTAGACGAATTGAAGTTGACAAGCCACTTCTTGCCTCAGTTCACCACAGAGTGTAGATCCCGTTCAAGGTCAGCAGCGAGATTATGTCTGTCCGCCACGACAGGTTTCTTACTGGTGCGGGAGTATATTGTAGTGTCATCTGCGTAGATGCCTACTTGGGATATACTCTTACGCTCAATATTTACAATATTTACGCTCTCACACCCTGATTGAGCACTCTGGAAGAATGGTAGACTTTGAAAAACAGTAGCTACTCTGGCGTGTACGCATCGCTCATTCAGTAAAATGAATTGGAGCCCTCTAGCTATTGGGCGCTTATAATGATAATATATATGCGCTAAAATGTCTGCCTTCTTCGGTCGGGTTTCAATCCTGGGTTAAAAGCAATCGGAGTCTAACCGTACTGATGAGCTGTGATACAGCGAAACAGATCTGTCTGCGGATGATAATATATATATATATATATATACTCTTGTACAAATTAATTGTAACAGCTGCTCTAGTTTTTTAAACCTACGGTCAGTTTTAGACCCACAGGAGTGACAGGATATAATAAATTTTCATTTTTTTTTTCTCACATTAGCTCACTTGCAGTGGTTTGAAGTAATATGAATCTATTTTTCAGGGTGTATGATGAAATTTGTCTAGCCTTGAAAAATATTGCGTCATCTGTAATGACATCAGATTTTTATCACACCCAAGCTCTGTACGATTAGTCGTTCTAGGGCCACATTCTTCGATGGACGTTACTCCAAAGAAACGTACGAAAATTGTAACGCTGCACGAACACACTGGCAAGCCTTACAAAGAGATCGCGGATATTATTGGTGTCAGCCTTTCAACTGTCAGTTGTGTCACCAAGACGAAAAAAAAAAACTAGATCCATCAGTTTAAATCGGAAAGAAAAATGCGGTTGGAAGAGAAAAACAATGCAAAGAGACGACGTATACGTGATCAGTGAAAGTGTGAAAGATCCTTGGAAGACATTATTTGTTTTGTTTTAATTAATTTGCACACGAGTGTAGATGATAAATTATTTTGCTTGGCTTATTTGACTGTTTGCATGGAGCAACTTTCTCAATCTTTCACACAAATTCAGCGCTAATATTTACTGTTCTGCTGTTCTGTACTATACGTACGTTTAGCTCTATCTTTTAATCATTTCACCCCAAGCAAGACAAAAAACCCACTAAGATGCATAGAGGTAACTTGATGTAAAAAATTAAGAGAAAAAAAAACATTATTAAGGAGAAAGAAGAATAAATAAACAGGAATTAAGATATCTTTATCAACATTAACGATCTCCCAGATGTAATAAGATCCCAAGTAGGCATATACGCTGACGATACCACGGTTTACTCTCGCCTCGATCTACCGAAGCTGACAAAGCAAACCTCGCTGCCGAGCTTGGAAAGGACCTCCAATCCGTGGCGGACTGGGATAAGAAATGGCTCGTGAATTTTAATGCTTCCAAAACGAAGCTGCTATCTATTAACCATCACAGACAATCGCTTCTACCCACCATCAGCATGGATCAGGCTAGTCTCCCTAAAAGCAAAAAACTGAGCCTCCTCGGGTTAACTCTCACAACAGACTTTAAGTGGAATGACAATATAGAATCCATAGTTAAATCTGCTGCTAAGAAAGTCGGTTCTCTGTGCAGGGCCAGGAAGTTTTTCCCGTTTGAAACAATCCTGTACATATATAAATATACCACCCACCCGTGCATTGAATACTGCTGCCATATCTAGCCGGGTGCTCCTGCTATCCACCTAGGTGTCCTTGTCCTTGACAAAATGCAAAGGAGAATCCGTAATATGATCGATACCGACTTGGCAGATCGGATATAGTCACTTTCTCACCGGTGCAATGTGGCTTCCTTGTGTCTCTTCTACAAATACTTTCATGGCTTCTGCTCCGATGAACTTAGCTCACTGGTGCCTCCATATATATGAATTTACTCGAGCCACAAGACCAGCAATTATGTCTCACCTTCCTGCCTGTGGAATTCCCTTCCATTTACTTGCTTCCCCGACAGCTACAATCTCCAAGAATTTAAATGTAAAGTCAATTGTCATCTCCTATCTCACTAACCTGCGACCTCTCTCTCATGCTCCTTTCTCCGTCCACTCCACTGTCATCAGTATTTTCATCCTTCTCTTACCCACTTCCTGACACACCCTATAACCTGTCACTCTTTCTCATAGCTTTCCTCCTATGTAACCCCCTGCAAAACAGTGGCAGTAAAATGCCTTGCTTGGGGTGATATGATCATTAAAAAAAACTTCTATACTATTATAGTGTGGACATAAAGTGGGGGATCAGTTCTACATTACAATCAATATATAAATTGATCCCTCACTTTATGACCAAAGTAATCCTTCTCTTACCCACTTCCTGACACCCCCTATAGCCTGTCACTCTTTTTCAAAACTTTCCTCCGATGTAATGCCCTGCAAAACAGTGGCAGTAAATTGACTTGCTTGGGGAGATATGATTATAAAAAAAAATGTCAAAAGTTAACAATTGACATTGTTTTTCAGTTTTTAAGATCGAAGCTGACTGAAAAGTAAGACGCCAGAAACGAGTTCAAGAGCGGGAAATGCGAGAGAAGAAACTGAGGGCATAGAACTTACGTTTACATACAGCTGTAAAATGGCCACACCTTGTCGCTAATCAAGTACTCCGCTTAATTCAGTTGAGTCTAGGTACCATAGAGGAAAGGTCATCAGAACAATAACCATGAATATATATCTGTGGAAAAGGTAGGGAAAGCAACGTTTGGGTGCAGGGATAAATTTCTGAAATCGACATGCCAAGTCTTGACCAATAATATTACATATTCTTCTTTGTCAGTAATCTCTGTAGGCTTTGTAAACAGTAGCTACTCCGGCATTTACGCACCGCTCATTCGATAATGAATTGGAGCACTCTAGCTATTGGGCGTGTTTATACGCGCAAAAAAGCCTGTCTTCTACTGGACGCTCGTAGCCTAAGGGTAGAATCTCCGACTGACGCCAATTCGGTCGGGTTTCAATCCTGAGTTAGGAGGTGGCCGAAGTCTTAGCCGTACTAATGAGCTGTAATACAGCGAAACAGATCTGTCTGCGGATGACTATATATATATATATATATATATATATACTTTGCATAAAAATTTTAAAGATCAAAGTTGTATGAAAATAAATACGTCAGAAAATAAATCCACAAGTGAAACGTGTGAAAGAAGAAATTGTTAGCATAGAACTTACAGTTACATCTAACCATTTCAAGTTTAAAATGATGAGACCTAGTTGCCACTCTAGTCAGTTAAGTGCCATACGTGATACACGCTTTGGGCGATCATGTCGAGAGAGAGAGAGAGAGAGAAGAGCGACAGAGACGGATAGGGCATGGATGAGGAAAAGAGTTGTTGAACCGGATCTAGCTATTTGGTAGACGTGAGTTCAATCCCAGCAGAGGGTAATGCAAAAAAGATTCAGTGAAAATCGGAAGAGTCTTCTGAAGAAGGAAGTCAGTCAGTTACGTGAAACACGCTTGGGGCCATCACGTCTCGAAAGAGACATAACTGACTGGGAAGAAGATTATCCCGCTGTAGGTTGCCATTGCTTTCTGCGGTAGACTGGTTGCCAGCCAGAGCTATCCTGTCCTGTTATTTAAGCCATAACTAGAGGGAAGAGACGGATTAATACTTTTCCCAAGGCTATTTGTGCGTAAGTGAATGCAAGGAATTCAACTGGAATTCGAACTCGGCTCCCCAATTTGTCGTTCCAATTTGATATACACTGCACCACAACGCACACCCTGACTGCACTTAAATACTTGAAGTCGAGTTGCATTTACCATAAAAGTATTTATAGAAGAGGCACTTGACAGCTACATTTCAGCGGTGGGAACATGACTGAAGACGAGATCAGACCAGAACTGATAAAGCAAACCTCGCTGCCGAGCTTGAAAAGGACCTCTAATCCGTAGCGGACTTGAGTAAGAAATGGCTCGTGAATTTTAATGCTTCCAAAACGAGCCATTTTTTACCCCAGTCCGCCATGATCCATATTAATGGTGGGGGTAAGAGCGATTGCCTGTAATGGTTAATAGATAGCAGCTTCGTTTTGGTAGCATTAAAATTCACGAGCCTTCTTACCCAAGTCCACCATGGAATGGAGGTCCTTTTCAAGCTCAGCAGCGAGGTTTGCTTTATCAGCCTCGGCAGATTTTTGATCGAGACGCGAGTTAATCTATTAACCATCACAGACAATCGCTCCTACCCCCGATTAACATGGATCAGGCTAGTCTTCTTGAAAGCAAAACCTTGCCACTCTTCGGGTTAACTATATAGTAGTTATTGTAGATTCTTCATTTGGATTTTATTAATAATCGTCAGATAAGATATGACAGAAATATTCAGTGCATGGACAAATGGTGGACTTAACCCCCTAGGGCCATTCGTATCATATTTGAGACAGTATTTAAACAAGCCTTGAAAGAAATATTTTCCTGAAAAATTTTTTAAGAGAAATATTTTATAAATTTCAAATGAAAGCAGCACTGACTGCTCAGTCAATGAATACCAAATGTTTCCTTATAGGGAAATACCAAATCTTTCCTTATAGGGAAATACTGTATCAAATATGATACGAATGGCCCTAGAGGGTTAAGTAGTAATTAGTGGGGGATCTGTTTATTACTTCATATCAATATAGAACTGATCCCCCACTTTATGACAAGTAGAAGCTTTAATCATATTATATTATTAACCCTCTAGGGCCATTCGTATCATATTTGATACAGTATGAAAACAAGCCTTGAAAGAAATATTTTCCTGAAAAATTTTTTAAGAGAAATATTTTATAAATTTCAAATGAAAGCAGTACTGACTGCTCAGTCAATGAATATCAAATGTTTCCTTATAGGGAAATACCAAATGTTTCCTTATAGGGAAATACTGTATCAAATATGATACGAATGGCCCTAGAGGGATAAAATGCTCGAGAATGCCTCGCAAGACACAGTGAACGTGACTTTTTAGCAACAGAATGAGTCACTCTCCTGAAGGTTAGCATCTGCCATACTGACCAAAATAAATAAAGATTCTCTCAGACAATTAAAAGCGAGCAGTTTCGTTTCGGAATCTTTATAACTAACTACTCATTTCTTTCTCTAGTTAACAACAGATTTTAAGTGATTTTCAAATCAGCTTAAAGTTTGACCTCGTCGAACCGATCCAATTTATCATTAAGACCGGCAGTAAATAGTTGTGTCATCAGCGTTGATACCGAATCAAGAACTGATGTTATCGTTGATGAAAATTATCGGAAGCATAGATTCAAGAAAAGATATCTGGGGAACACCCACATTAATGTAAAAAGATCTAAAAGAGTGGCCGTTCAAGATAATTTTCATTTCGCGAATTGATAAGAAAGATTGAATCAGATCAAAGATTCGTTTGGAAATATCATAATGCCTTCATTTTGTGAAGAAGTCCAGCATGACAAACCCTGTAAAACGCCTTCGAGATACCCAACATTTCGAGCTTCATTCCTATCTTAAAGATGATTGACTCTTTCAGGAATAACCGTTTCCAGATTAGCAGTTGGCTTAGAGCAAGGGTAGGCACCCTTTTCAGACTGAGGGGCTAGATGAGACTTTTGGGTGCAGGCAGGCTGCGGGCCGGAGTGTCAAACGAAACTCTTTAAAGTGAATACTATGTTGTGTATAAAAAGCGTATACAGGGTGTCCATAAAGTTCATGTGCACTTTCAAAAAAATTGTGACTTTATTTGTTTTTGCGATTTGTCTTTCCCATTCATTTCATTCTCTCTTTTTTTTTTCTTTGTTACTTGCTTTTACTTCTTTCCTTCTTCTCCGTTTCTTTCCTTGTCTCTTTTACTTCTTTCTTTCTTTCTTTCTTTCTTCGCTTTTCTTTCTTCGGTTCATTCTGCCTCTTACTTTTTCTTTTCTTTCTTTCTTTTTTCTTTCTTTCTTTTTCTCTATTCGGTTCATTCTGCGTCTTACTTTTTCTTTCTTTCTTTCTTTCTTTCTTTCTTTCTTTCTTTCTTTCTTTCTTTCTTCGCTTTTCTTTATTCGGTTCATTCTGCCTCTTACTTTTTCTTTTCTTTCTTTCTTTCTTTCTTTCTTTCTTTCTATTCGGTTCATTCTGCGTCTTACTTTTTCTTTCTTTCTTTCTTTCTTTCTTTCTTTCTTTCTTTCTTTCTTTCTTGCTTAGCTCTTCCGCATTCCTTTCATTCTCTCTTTTTCTTCTTTGATACTTGCTTTTTCCTTTTTCATTCTTCTCCGTTCCTTTCTTTGTCTCTTTCTTTCTTTCTTTCTTTCTTTCTTTCTTTCTTTCTCTTTACTCTATTCAGTTCATTCTGCCTCTTAATTTTTCCTTTCTCTCTTTTTTCTTTCTTTCTCTCTTTCTTTGTTTCGCTCATCTCTATTTCATTCTATCTTTTACTCCTTTATTTATTTCTCTTGCTTCTTTTGCCCGTCTTTATCAATTTCATCCTCTCTTTAACTTTTTCCTTCTTTCTTTTACTTCTTTTTCCATTCATTCTCTCCTTCCTTCCTTCCTTCCTTCCTTCCTTCCTTCCTTCCTTCGTTCGCTCGTTCGTTCGTTCGTTCGTTCGTTCGTTCCTTCGTTCCTTCCTTCCTTCTGTCTTTCTTTTAATTCATTCATTTTCCTTTTTAATTTTTTTGCTTTGTTCTCGACTTTCCATTCCTTTCTTATTTATTTATTCTTTCTTTCTTTCTTTCTTTCTTTCTTTCTTTCTTTTGTATTTGTTGCTCTTTTTTATTTTCCCATTCTTGATTTTACTTCTTTCTTTCTTTCTTTCTTTCGCTTTTTCACTATTCTCTATTATTTCATTCTTTCATTTTACTTATTTCTTGTTTCTTTCTTTTTTTCCTTTCATTCTCGCATTTACTGCTCTCTTTCTACTTTGTCCTTCCCTTTGCGAACAGTCTTCCTCTGAACTTCTCCCGTTTTCTTTTCGCTTTTAAATTTTAAACTTTTGCACCAGCATTAATGTTGAGTTCATTTAATCTCCGCCCCGGACTTCCAATCTTATTTGATTATCTCGAAAAGTGCGTGTATGAAAATGTCTAACGAAATAAAAGTTATAAAAGAACGATAGAAGGAATGGCATGACCGATGACTAATACCCCCCCCCCCCCCTTGACTAAGCAGCTGTCCTAGATTAATTGTTAGATTCGGTTACCTACCTACTTATTTGCCTACCTACATATCCCTCGTTTTACTAACCTTTACATGTGTGTACGTGAGGGTGAGGGTTAGGGTTACGGTGTGCGTTGTGGCGCAGTGGATTTCGGCTCGGAACTAGAAATCGGAAAGGCAATTTCCAATTCCATTTGAATTTGTTGAATTCACGTACGCGCAAATACTCCTAGGAAAGATATTAAACTATCTCTTCTCCCTATAGCTATGGGTTAAATAGCAGAACAGATTCGGTTTTATAGAGTTGGTCGGCAACCAGTCTACCGCAGAAAGTTTTAACAGTGAAACCGATAAAATGCAGCCGTAACTTCTACTCCAACAGTTTCTTTCCTCGCACTTCCCGACTGTGGAATTCTCTTCCAAACGATTGCTTCCCCGACGGCTACAATCTCCAGGAGTTCAAATGTAAGGTCAATAGACACCTCCTAACACACTAACCTGCTCCCATTCTATCAAACACTCTTCCCATCTGCCCAACCCTCATCCTCGCTATCCTTACTCATCTGTCACCTTCTTCCTGACATTCCCTATGTCTAACCACTCCTTCTCTTTACCTTCCCCTATGTAGCCCCATGCGCAATAGTGGCAGTGGAATGCCTTGCTTGGGGTGAGATGATTAAAAAAAAAATCTACTGCGGGAAAAATCTTCTTCGCAGTTAGTCATGTCTCTTTCGAGACAT
>JBBBDQ010002186.1:567500-650000 GCA_037127315.1 Ascarosepion bandense
TCGCGTTTGAATTTCGTGTATCTCAGTGCGTGTCTTAGGCTTTTCATGTTGTTTTGTTGAAGGAAGGCTTGTATTTTTTTAGAAATGTTTCATATTGTATCAGGAGTGTGCCATAATCTTTATTTTGGCAGATAGGAATTACTCTGAAGAGAGTCAACATTAGACTCGAAACACGTGTAGAGACACGAATACCATAATAGACACTTAATATATCATTAAAAAAAGCAAGTAATATTAATAATAAAGCAACAATAAATCTACACTTTAAACAAAACGTTCGCGGCTTCTCACACTTTTTCTTATATATACACTACCGGCCATAATTATTAGGGAACCCCAGTTTTAAAAAATATTCATTCTATTTATAGTATTTATTGCCAAGTGGATAATTCTAAATGAAAATAGAATGGTTCTTTTGTTATTATTACTTTGCAAAATTTTACAAGGCAAATAGCGACAATTTACCCATTGCACCCTGTAGATTGAAACTATGTATTTCATACTATTTATAGTATTTATTGCTAAGTGGATAATTCTAAATTAAAATAGAATGGTTCTTTTGTTATTATTACTTTGCAAAATTTTACAAGGCAGCCAGAAAGCCAGCCAATAAAAAGAAGAGATTAGCATGGAAAAGAGATTGCAAAAACTGGACACCAGAACATTTCATTTGATGCACATGTTATTGTGCAGTATTAACAAAAGAACGCTATTCTATTTTCATTTACAATCATCCACTTGGCAATAAATACTATAAATAGTATGAAATGCATCATTTCTTTTAAAAACTGGGGTGGCCTATTAATTATGGTAGTATATATATATATATATATATATATATATATATATATATATATCAGCATGCAGTGTGGGTATAGAAGAAACCAAAGGAGTATCCTGTACATACAGTCGTAGGATAACTCTCTAAGAGAGCTCTAAATATATATGCATATAAATACATATAGAGCAAATATAAGAAAAATTAAGGCAGACACGTTATCTCACGGTGAATTCACCATGAATTTACCGATTCACCATGAGATAACGTGTCTGCCTTAATTTTTCTTATATATATATATATATATATATATATATATATAAAGAGGGAGAGAGAGAGAGAGAGAGAGAAAGAGAGAGAGTAGGTATGGATGGAATAATATTCCGTATCCAAAGAAACACTATTCTTAAAAAGTGCTCAATACATAGTAGAGCTAATAATATTTATTCACAAATTATGACATGAATATGTTATAATATCACTACAAAAGTAGCCATTTTGTTTCGACACTACATGTGTCTTACCACTTGATCAGACACAAGTACCATGGACCATGGATTAGTTTTAAAGCTTTCATTACACCCGAGCAACGCCGGGATATACTGCTAGGATTAACTAAATGTTGTGATCAGCCAAGGTCGTAAATTGATCTTTTTTTTCTAAAAGTGAGCAATTTCAGTTGAGCGAAAACGGTAACTAAGCTTTAAAAATGTGAGGTCATTTTCGGAATCAGCCTCCATCAAATTAGTTTTAAAAAAGGGTTTGGCACGAGAAATCGTGTTGACCAGTGTAATCATTGCTTCTTTTGGGCACTTGGCGTAACTGTTTGCAAACTTGTCTCGTTAGAACAATTAGGACTGATTAGTGAATTCGATCCTCACTTAGTGCCTCATATCTCATTTGTGAGTTAGATCCACACTGAGTGCTCCGCACTTTTGGCCTTTTTGCCACATCTAATATACGCCTAAAAATCAGCATGAAGCACTTCGACGATGTGGTGTAATGGTTAACAATCTTGTCTCTAGATCAATTACGAGTAATCAAGAATCTCTACTGGCAGCAAACCGCCTGCATGCGGACAGGTAACGAATTCAGCAGATATACAAAGATAGAAAGGGGCGTAAGACAAGGATGTGCCTTTTCACCGGATCTATTCAACTTGTACAGCGAGACTATTCTGAGGACCCTAGAAGTTTTGCCAGGATTCGTCATCGGAGGCCACAATTTGAACAACCTAAGGTACGCAGATGGTAGAGTTCTTATTGCAGATACGGAAAGGAAACTACAAGATCTTCTACAGAAAATAGCTGAAGAGAGTGACAAGAAAGGACTACAAATAAACTACAAGAAAACCGAATGCATGGTCATCAACAAAAAGAGCAGCCCAAAATGCCAAATATCGGTGAGAGATACTAAAACCAAACAGGTACAAAAATTTAAATTTCATGTGAAGCCTTCTAACAGAAAACGGAAAGTGCGACACAGAGATCCGAAGGCGAATTGGCATGGTGGCGGAAGCATTCCAGAAGTTGATTAAAGTATTATGAAACAGGACAATTTCGCTAGAAACAAAGAAGAGAGTACTGGATTGCTATGTGATGTCAGTTCTTCAATATGGTAGTGAATGCTGGACAATATCATCGAAGATGTAGGCACATCTTGAAGCAACTGTAATGTTGTTCTACAGAAGGATGCTGCGAATATCATGGATCGAGCATGTGAGCAATGATGAGGTGTTGGAAAGGATGGAAACGAAAAGGAAATTAATATTGAGCATCAGGAAGAGACAGCTGAAGTTCCTGGGACATGCAATGAGAAAGGAGGGTTTGGAGAACCTGATACTAACAAGCCAGATAGAGGGAAAAAGAGACAGAGGTAAGCAGTGGTAATATATTTGATGGACCTGATCAGGTGGATGACGAAACGAGGGTTTCGTTGTGTAACAGGAGAAAGCGTGCTAGGAGCCACCAGGGATAGGGAGATATGGAAAGCCATGATCGCCTACGTTCTGAAAGGACAGGGCACATAGAAGAAGAAGTGAGTACGATTCTCACTGGAGCCGCATAATTGTACTAAATCACTAGCGAGTATTACACCACTTCGATGTAGTGTAATGGTTAACAAACTTGTATCGCCAGATTAATTCCGACTGAATAGAGAGTTCGATCCTCACTGGGTGCCCCATACTCTCGCCTTTGTGATACACGGAATGATTAGCAAGCTTGATCCCACTAGAAGAAGTTGTGAGAGAGATCCCACCTGAGTGCTCCGCACATTTGGCCTTGTGCCACATCTTAGCTACCGCCTGGTTTAATGGTTGACAATCTTGTCTAACTCGATCCTCACTGGATGCCGCATATCTTTGACTTTATGACTGAGTCTTGAGTTCGATCCTCATTGGGACCGCATTCTTTCGGCTACAACTAAACTACGCTTAGGAAATTACCATAATCACTGCTTCACTGCTTAAAATTGGGCGTTATGGATGTTGAACTTCGACATGTGTAACATCATTACTATTCCCCTCCTCTTTAATATTTTAAGCGCGCTTACGGTGCTGAAGAATGCCCGGTTCCCATAGGTGCTCATGCGCAAGGCCGTCTACATGGAACCAGTCGTTTATGTCGGTTTATTTCATGCCGATGTTTAACGCTGCTCAATAAAATCTTCCGTCGTCACAGCGATCGAAAATACGACATTACCAGTGGAGTCATTTTTCCTTAGAAATACTTTCCCCCGCACGCCCCTGAGAATTCATAATCTTTGCTGTGATCAAGTTGTGATAATTCAAATGCATGAAAAACAAGTGGAAATTAACAAGAATTAATTGAAGTGATTTTATCAGATTTTCTAAATCCCCAAAACGCTTATCTTACATGAAATATTGGAATGGATTCAATTGGAACTAGAAGAAGCAGTCAAAGACAGCAAACATCCGCCAAGACAATTCCGACATCATCTCAGCGATTAGCAAGAGATGATTATTAAAATGAGAAAGAATAACTGCAATGAATTTGACCGATCTCAAGAGTGAAAATATAAAACAAGAAATAGCAAACGTCCACCAAGGCAATACCGACATCATCTCAGCGATTAGCAAGCGATGATTATTAAAATGAGGAAGAATGACTGCAATGAACTTGACCGCTCTCAAAAGTTAAAATATAAAACTAGAAATACCAAACTTCCGCCAAGGCAATACCGACATCATCTCAGCGATTAGCAAGAGATGATTATTTTAAATGAGAAAGAATAACAGCAATGAACTTGACCGCTCTCAAAAGTTAAAATATAAAACTAGAAATAGCAAACTTCCGCCAAGGCAATACCGACATCATCTCAGCGCTTAGCAAGAGATGATTATTTTAAATGAGAAAGAATAACAGCAATGAACTTGACCGCTCTCAAAAGTTAAAATATAAAACTAGAAATACCAAACTTCCGCCAAGGCAATACCGACATCATCTCAGCGATTAGCAAGAGATGATTATTTTAAATGAGAAAGAATAACAGCAATGAACTTGACCGCTCTCAAAAGTTAAAATATAAAACTAGAAATAGCAAACTTCCGCCAAGGCAATACCGACATCATCTCAGCGATTAGCAAGAGATGATTATTAAAATGAGAAAGAATAACTGCAATGAACTTGACCGCTCTCAAAAGTTAAAATATAAAACTAGAAATAGCAAACTTCCGCCAAGGCAATACCGACATCATCTCAGCGATTAGCAAGAGATGATTATTAAAATGAGAAAGAATAACTGCAATGAACTTGACCGCTCTCAAAAGTTAAAATATAAAACTAGAAAGAACAAACCTCCGCCAAGGCAATACCGACATCATCTCAGCGATTAGCAAGAGATGATTATTAAAATGAGAAAGAATAACTGCAATGAACTTGACCGCTCTCAAGAGTGAAAATATAAAACTAGAAAGTGCAAACCTCCGTCAAGGCAAAGTGGCTTCCCTGTGTCTCTTCTACGAATATTTTCACGGCTTCTGCTCCGATGAACTTAGCTCACTGGTGCCCTCTATATATAAATTGTTAGAATGATTTCAATTATATTTATTGCGCATACAAATAATCGAAGTTCGGAAAATCGAGGTAGGGATAATCAAGGAAGTATCGCACTTAATTGGCATATTCCGTTTTTCAACTGTCACTTTATGACAAATACCTGCGTTTTGTTATCCTTTTCTAGTGTAGTCTTTTGACATGTTTATAAAAATGAGATATTTTGTTAGCGTTTATCATTAACTGGTTTTCCTCTTGTGCCTACATTCAACACAGGCTTACGGACATATCACGTTAAATACACCGGTTTTCGCTCCGTCACCGAAGCCGAGCCTGGTCAGTACTTAGATGGATGACTGCTTGGGAAAACCAGGTGCTGTAAGCGTTTATTGGCTTACGGCCATATCACGTTGGATACACCGGTTCTCGCTCGATCACCGAAGTTAAGCAACGTTGAGCCTGGTCAGTACTTAGATGGGTTACCGCTTGGGAATGCCGGGTGCTGTAAGCGTTTAGTGACGGATGTGCCTTGTGGTGCAATGGTTATCGGCTCGGAAAGAGAAATCGGTGAGCCGAGTTCGAATTTCAGTTGAATATCCTGCATTTATTTAAGCACTGGTACCCTTGGGAAAGGTATTAATCCGTCCCTTCCCTCCAGTTATGGATTAAATAACAAGCGTAGGATTTGGGGACCCTGCGCTTAAAATCAAATCCCAATGAATCTTGATACTCGAAAAGAAAAAAAAAGTATTACTAGACAACTTATATAAAAACTACAATAAAATTGTTGAAAGAAAAAGGTATTATCAGCAATAAATAAATAAATAAAATTTAGCTGGCAATAAATGACCCGCCGAGGTTGATATGCCACACAAATAAAACAACCAACCAACACAATGTATACTGTGTATCTATGATGTTAAGATTGTTCCTTTTTGTTCAAATCTTCTTAAAGCTGGTGAGATTTTGCGATCACCTCCCCAGAATTGATAAGATTATCTTCCATGGTGAGATTCGAACCTGGACTTAATTGTCCGAAAGCGAACATTCTTACCAATGGGTCACATGTCTATTTTTATTTATGTATGCATATGTATACATAGGGGTATATATATATTTGCAGTATATCTCGGTGTTGCTCGGGTATAATGAAAGCTGTAAAACTAATCCATGGTCTTGGAGCTCAGACTGATTGGATGTTGACAGGAAAGACTAAAAAGCAATAGTTGTTTCCAGTTAAAGCGAAACCGTAGACTGAAAGAAAAATGAATGGATGTAAGTCAAATTTTGATTTCCTGGTATCGATATCAAATAAGTGTTTTTCGCCGTAAACTGAATTTTGAAGGCTAAATAAGTCCTCTGAGTAAATGGTATCATGGCTGAGATTAAGAACTACAATTATACCTACTTAGAGCCAAACCCGAAGCAAAAACTAAAAATAAAAGGGCTGAAAAAATACAGACATACAGGAAGATAAACAGACACACACAGAAACATCTTGCCTTATATATATATATATATATATATATATATATATATATATATATATATTATCGATTTTCTGCACTATTGTAAGAACTGCAACCTTGAAACTTCTGAATATCGTTTCTTATGTCTTTGTCTATGAGCGTATGAAATTTGATTAAAATCGGATCACTCCTTCTATAACCCGATTTTTTCGATTATCGATTTTCGATATTTATCGGGTTTACCTCGACACAAAACCTAGATGAGAACACTCGCAGACGCTTATAGTACAACTGTGTAAATTTTCAAGAAAATCGGTTCAGCCGTTTTGGAGTCTATAGGTAACGGACACACACACACACACACACACACACACACACACACACACACATACACAGACACACAGACAAAGTTCCATTTATAAATAATTTTAGATTAGATATATTTGTGAATATGGTCTGCCTTATGTGAGTGGGTGTAAGTCAATGTGTAATTGCCTGGAATCCTATTCGATCTGCTTGATAAGTGCGTGGGCGGGAAGATGGCAAATGAAGCTGACATCTCGTAGGTGGACAATGGTGAACGGGACTGACCATAAAAGATTTTGCAGCCTCATCTGATGAGTTCAATTAACCATTTCTATTATCTTGACCAGTGAAATTGCATATTGATTTCTTGTAATGGGGCCCCTTTATCAATAAAGGCTGGTGGCATTGTGCTAGTCAGTCAGTACTATAAATACCAAACTGTTGATACTAGAAACGTTAAACTAAATTACAAGCACGATCACCTTACACTCAGGCGTTTGTATGTCATGTGTGTGCATTATGATTGCATGTAATCCTTTCTTTCTTTCTTTCTTTCTTTCTTTCTTTCTTTCTAAGCCTGTTCGTATCTATCTATCTATCTATCTATCTATCTATCTATCTATCTATCTATCTATTTACACTCAGGCGTTTGTATGTCTTTTATGACACAGTCATGTGTGTGCATTGTGATTGCATGTAATCTGTCTTTCTTTCTTTCTTTCTTTCTTTCTTTCTTTCTTTAAGCCTGTTCGTATCTATCCTATCTATCTATCTATCTATCTATCTATCTATCTATCTATCTATAGATAGATAGATAGATAGATAGATAGATAGATAGTAACTAATAGCAGATAAAATCTGTCTGCAACCAGCAATTGCCTTGCTTATGATACTTATGTAAAATGTAATTGCCTTGTTTAAGATTGCTTTGTAATATCGCATGTGACAAAAAAAATGTAATCCTAAGTTTAATATGACGGATCGAAAGAAATTATTACTAGTAGTATTGTTGATTTTGCAGTTTATTGTCAATCGCGATATGAGTCGAGTTAGGAATACTTATTACAACCTTGTAAAATCTGAAAAAACAGAAAAAGCTAGTTGGAAATTGAAGAGAATAGAAAGGAAAATATTTTTTGCTTTGGTTTTTCAAAAATTGATCGGAAGCTTTGGGTTTTTCGGCCGGTGGAAGTGAAAAATAGCGGTAGTCAAAATAAGATTGTCAAAGATTTTTGATGAGGTTAAGAAGGTTAAAGCTTTAACTATGAAAATAAAAACAAATTATAAATCTCACTGGAACCAAGGGAGTGAATACCCCCCCCACCTCGAAATGTGGACGTGGAAGTAATCTCATTGGTTAAAGATTTGATTTGCATAGACATCCCGGGTCGATCACACACCTCCCAAGAGAATTTAGGACAAGCATAAAAATCGAAAACCCGATTAGCCAAATAAATTGAGTTCATTAAGTTGCAGTTGAAGACCAGTCGAGATGTAACGACTAAGGGAAAAGTGTTCCCAACTATGGGCCACGACCTAGAAGACTGATCGCTTCCCATAGAGCTCCTGGCTGAAGATGTAAAGAAACGTAGAAAAGTCTGCCGCCGACCACTTAAAAGAATTAAAGTCGAATAATAGAACAACTTCTTCCCGCGAAAAATTGATGTATGGAACCGGCTAACAAGAGGTTATTTTTCCGATCACTATAAACCACGCTTGTTCAAATCTAAGGTTATACGTTATCTTCCACTTTTATCCGTAAAGCCGACCCTTAACATAACCCTCTACTTTTAGTGGTATCCAGGATTTGTACAGGGTAAATTTTAGTGTAATAATAATCTAGAAATTTACATATAATAATATCTATCTATCTATCTATCTATCTATCTATCTATCTATCTATCTATCTATCATCTATCTATCTATCTATCTATCTATCTATCTATCTATCTATCTATCTATCTATCTATCTATCTATCTATCTATCTATCTATCTATCTATCTATCTATCTATCTCAGTCTGTTCATCTATCTATCTATCTATCTATCTATCTATCTATCTATCTAAACCTATTTATATCTTTCTATCTAAGCCTTATACAGGGTAAACCTTTAGTAATATAAAAAATAGAAAAAAACCCAATAAAACAAACTACAGAATGCCATTAATAAAAATCTCTTGCAGAACAATGATGTTTCGAAAGGGTGTATGAATTATTCTAATACTTGACTTGTTTGACCTGTTGGCAACTGTTTCACCTACTAAAAGGTAAGACCTTTCCGTCAAAGTAACCAACGACCATATGAATATTTCGATTCAAGTGTAAACCTGTCCGAAGGCTACCATGTGACAAGTGCAAATCGGTCATATGCCTAATTTATTTGCCTTTACTTTAATTCAGGACCGATAACTACTATTTTTACTCTGGCTTAAACTCAAGCCTATGCCTCCCTTTTTTCTTCTATCAGTCAGTTAAGTGCCATACGTGATACACGATTGGGCGATCATGTCTCTTACGAGTCAAGACTGACTAGACAGAATAATTTTCCGCAGCAGGTTGTCATTTCTTTCTGAGATAGACTGGTAGCCAACCAATGTCATAGAACCAATCTGTTCCCAGTAGGTTGCCTTTTTTATAGGTAGACTGGTTCCCAACCAAGGTCATAGAACCCAATCTGTCCTCAGTAAGTTGTCATTTTTTTCTGCGGTAGACTGGTAGCCAACCAAGGTCATAGAACCCAATCTTTCCTACTGTTCAACAATCGGAGGGAGAGGAAATTAATTCATATCTTTCTGAATGCAACTGGAATTCGAACTTGGCCCTCTAAGTTCTTATCAAGAGCCGATATCTATTACATCTCAACGCACATCTAACATCCAAAAGAATATTTCGATTCAGTTGTATTCCCGTCCAATGTCTACTTTTTGACAAGTGCAAATCGCACATATCTATCTAATTTTATGGTCTGTACTTCAATTCAGGTCCTATAAGTTATTTTTCAGATAGAAAGAAGCGTAAGATAAAAATGTGTCTTATCAAAGGATCTATTCAACTTGTACAGCGAGACTGTTCTGAGGACCCTAGAAGATATGCCAGGATTTGTCATCGGAAGCCACAATCTGAACAACATAACGCATACACATGATACAGTGCTGATAGCAGACAAGGAAAGGAAACTACAAGACCTCCTAAAGAAGGTAACTGAAGAGGGTGACAAGATAGGACTACAAATAAACTGCAAGAAAACCGAATGCATGATTTTCAACAAAAAGAGCATCCCAAAATGCCAAATGCAGGTGGGGAATACTAAAATCAACCAGGTAGAATAATTTAAATATCTGGGATATGTTCTAACAGAAAGTGGAAAGTGCGACAAAGAGATCCAAAGGCAAAATGGCATGGCGAAGGACGCATTCCAGAGTAAGAGACAGGAACATTTTGCTAGAAACAAGGAAGAGTGTACTGGAGTGTTATGTAATGTCAGTTCTTCAATATGGCAGTGAATGCTGGACAATATCATCGAAGATGAAGGAACATGTTGAAGCAACTGAATTGTGGTTCTACAGAAGGATACTGCGGATTTCATTGATCGAGCACGTAAGGTTTTGGAAAGGATGGAAACGAACTGGAAATTAATAGTGAGCACCAGGAAAAGATAGGTAAAGTTCTTGGGACATGTAATGAGAAAAGAGGGCTTGTAGAATCTGATGCTCACAGGACAGATAGAAGGAAAGAAAGACAAGAGAAAGCAGCGTGTAATATACTTGACGGGCCTGAGCAGGTGGATTGCAGAGCGGGGGTAACAGGAGAAAGCGTGCTAAGAGCCACTAGGGATAGGGAGATGTGGAAGGCCATGATCGCCTACGTCCTGAAAGGACAGGGCACATAGTAGAAAAAGATATATGGCAACTGTTTATAAGAAATTATAATGTGGATATAAAGTGGGGGATCAAATCCATATTATAATCAATATATAAACTGATCTCTCATTTTTTGGCCATGATAGTTTCAATACATTTATATTCTAGATTTATCGGCTTGAGCTAGTGGATGACAGAACGAGAGTTGCATGGTGTAACAGGAGAAGGCGTGCTAAGAGCCACCAGGGATAGGGAGATGTGGAAGGCCATGATCACCTACGTCCTGAAAGGACAGGGCACATAGAAGAAGAAGTGTAAAACTTTATCTATTGTCTACCTTTTTGTTACAAGTGCATACTGAAACTTTTATTTAATCCAGTCTCAGAAAGTTATCAGAAAGAGCAACACAATTGCAGAAGGACGAGTACCTGTGTTTTATAGACGACGTAAAGGGGTTCGATAAAGTACGCCACGAAGAACCGTTCTAACTGCTCAATGACCTTAACATATCTGGAAAGGACATTAGAAAAATCAATAACCTATGCAGATGGCTTACTGCAATTATTCATTCTTGAGTATTCTATAACGATGTCCCCGTGGCGTCAAAAATGACAGTAAAATATGTCAACCTACTGCGGGATAATCATCTGCCCAGTCAGATATGTTTCTTTCCAGACATGATCGCCTAAGCGTGTATCGTGTATGGCACTTAACTGACTGACAATAAAAAAGAATAAAAACAAAAAAAAATTATTAAAATCTGACTAAATCAACTTTCACATTAAAAAACACACCTTAAAACCCCGCCTTTTTGACATTAAATAACCCACAGAAGTTGATATGTCATTCAACAAAACTCAAATCTATCTATCTATCTATCTATCTATCTATCTATCTATCTATCTATCTATCTATCTATCTATTTCTGCTGACTACTCTATCTATCTATCTATCTATCTATCTATCTATCTATCTATTTCTATCTATCTATCTACTCTATCTACTCTATCTATCTATCTATCTATCTATCTATCTATCTATTTTTGCTGACTACTCTATCTATCTACTCTATCTATCTATCTATCTATCTATCTATCTATCTATCTCTGTTCGTTTCTATCTATCTATCTATCTATCTATCTATCTATCTAAGTCTGTTCGTTTCTATCTATCTATCTCTGCTGACTACTTTATCTATCTATCTATCTATCTATCTATCTATCTATCTATCTATCTATCTATCTATCTATCTATCTATCTAAGTCTGTTCGTTTCTATCTCAGTCTTTTCATATCTATCTATCTATCTATCTATCTATCTATCTATCTATCTATCTATCTATCTCAGTCTGTTCATATCTATCTCAGTCCCGGTCGTGATTGGAGTAGGACCTTGGTCTTCGCCGCGTTGATGGTGATTCTTTAGTGCATGTACGCTCTGGAGAATACAAATATAGCATAAGGTGTACAGATTACACAGTGTTTATAGCAGATAATTCCAACATTTTGTTTACTTTTGCATATCTTACATACTAATTGGAGCAGATAGATCTATCTATCGCCCGGTTCACACTCCACCCACGTCTATTGAACAGGTTAAGAGGCTCATCCCTTGTTCCCTGTTTAGGATGTGGTTTCCGGCTTTTTTCTTTTCCAATCTTCTCACTGTGGTTTCTTTTTTTTCTTTTTCAATCGGAGTAGATAGATCTATCTATCGGGTTCACACTCCACCCACGTCTATTGAACAGGTTAAGAGGCTCATCCCTTGTTCCCTGTTTAGGATGTGGTTTCCGGATTTTTTCTTTTCCAATCTTCTCACTTTGGTTTCTTTTCTTTTTTTTTTTTAATCGGAGTAGATAGATCTATCTATCGCCCGGTTCACACTCCACCCACGTCTATTGAACAGGTTAAGAGGCTCACCCCTTGTTCCCTGTTTAGGATGTGGTTTCCGGCTTTTTTCTTTTCCAATCTTCTCACTTTGGTTTCTTTTTTTTTTTTTCAATTGGAGTAGATAGATCTATCTATCGCCCGGTTCACACTCCACCCACGTCTATTGAACAGGTTAAGAGGCTCATCCCTTGTTCCCTGTTTAGGATGTGGTTTTCGGCTTTTTTCTTTTCCAATCTTCTCACTTTGGTTTCTTTTTTTTTTTTTTCAATTGGAGTAGATAGAACTATCTATCGCCCGGTTCACACTCCACCCACGTCTATTGAACAGGTTAAGAGGCTCATCCCTTGTTCCCTGTTTAGGATGTGGTTTCCGGCTTTTTTCTTTTCCAATCTTCTCACTTTGGTTTCTTTTTTTTTTTTTCAATTGGAGTAGATAGATCTATCTATCGCCCGGTTCACACTCCACCCACATCTATTGAACAGGTTAAGAAGCTCACCCCTTGTTCCCTGTTTAGGATGTGGTTTCCGGCTTTTTTCTTTTCCAATCTTCTCACTTTGGTTTCTTTTTTTTTTCAATCGGAGTAGATAGATCTATCTATCGCCCGGTTCACACTCCACCCACGTCTATTGAACAGGTTAAGAGGCTCATCCCTTGTTCCCTGTTTAGGATGTGGTTTCCGGCTTTTTTCTTTTCCAATCTTCTCACTTTGGTTTCTTTTTTTTTTTTCAATCGGAGTAGATAGATCTATCTATCGCCCGGTTCACACTCCACCCACGTCTATTGAACAGGTTAAGAGGCTCACCCCTTGTTCCCTGTTTAGGATGTAGTTTCCGGCTTTTTTCTTTTCCAATCTTCTCACTTTGGTTTCTTTTTTTTTTCAATCGGAGTAGATAGATCTATCTATCGCCCGGTTCACACTCCACCCACGTCTATTGAACAGGTTAAGAGGCTCATCCCTTGTTCCCTGTTTAGGATGTGGTTTCCGGCTTTTTTCTTTTCCAATCTTCTCACTTTGGTTTCTTTTTTTTTTTTTCAATCGGAGTAGATAGATCTATCTATCGCCCGGTTCACACTCCACCCACGTCTATTGAACAGGTTAAGAGGCTCATCCTTTGTTCCCTGTTTAGGATGCGGTTTCCGGCTTTTTTCTTTTCCAATCTTCACACTTTGGTTTCTTTTTTTTTTTTTTTCAATTGGACTAGATAGATCTATCTATCACCCGGTTCACACTCCACCCACATCTATTGAACAGGTTAAGAGGCTCATCCCTTGTTCCCTGTTTAGGATGTGGTTTCCGGCTTTCTCTTTTCCAATCTTTGCACTATTACGTAGCCCCCTGCACATCAGTGGCGTTACCGCCTTACTCGGGGTGATACGATTAAAAAAATCTATCTATCTATCTATCTATCTATCTATCTATCTATCTATCTATCTAAGTCTGTTCGTTTCTATCTATCTATCTATCTAAGCTTGTTAATATTTAGCCACGACTAAGCGACTCACAAAGTATCAATCCACGGACATTCCATCCGTATTTTATCAGCGAGAAGTTCAACTCAAACGGCTACTTCCCGCGAACCACTGCCCTGGGGAACAGATTCTCATGTAGATGTTTCCCCATCAGTACAAACTTGACTCGTTCAAGTCAGGAGTTAAACGTTATCTTCCCCTCATATCTATATAAACTACCACTTAACGAAAACTTCATTATCGATAGGCTCACAGGCCTTGTAAAGCTTAATGTTAAAAAGAAAAAGAAAAAAAGACATATTGAAAACAACAGAGGTAGAGAGAAACATTGAGTAATTTTAACGAAAGCTCCCTATATCGAGTGGCTCCTGAGCCTTGTAAAGCTTACTGTAAAAAAGAAAAAAGAAAAAGAGAAGACATATTGAAGTCAACAGGGTATAGAGAAACATAAGTAATTTTAACGAAAGCTCCCTATATCGAGTGGCTCCTGGGCCTTGTGAAACTTACTGTAAAAAAGGAAAAGGAAGAAAATTCGAAGGCAACAGAGATAAAGGAAAACTTCGAGTAATGTTAACGATTATCCCCCTATATCGAGTGGCTACTGAGCCTTTTGATGCTTACTGTAAAAAGTAAAGATGAAGACATCATGGAAGCAACGGGGTTAAAGGGAGACATCGAGTAATTTTTTTTCTTGTTCAGATAACGGAACAGGAATTTTTTTTACAGATAACGGAATAAGAAATGGTCAAGAATAAAGCGTTGTTACTAGCTAAAAGTAACAGGAAGCTGTGGAGAATCATGGTCACGACACAATAAAGAATAACAAGAAGGAGAAGAAGACGAAGGAGGAAGGGTAACGAGCTAACTATTGCGCGACAGTGATATGTGTTTGTAGAAAAGCAGGTCGTTCCAAAGACCAATTAACTTTAAGTGGACGACAGAAACAGGTTTAAGTTTTTGTACAATAACAACGACGATGAGAAAAACAACACCATCAACAAAAACCAAAACCAAAACAACAACTACTACTGCTACTACCACTACTATTGTGAGTAATAGTGCCCCTTTAGATTCTTATGCGTGGGAGTTAATGTCTTTCGACAGTGTCTGCCCAAGAGGTTTCGGATTTCTGATTTAAGAGTTAATTCCGTTTCTTTCCTTTCCTGCACAGTAGAGGAAAATCTCAATAGAAACGAAGAAAAGAGTGCTAGACTGCTTCGTGATGTCAGTTCTTCAATACGGCAGTGAATGCTGGACAATATAATCGAAAATGAGGACAAAACTGGAAGCGGCCGAAATGTGGTTCTACAGAAGGATGCTACGGATATCGTGGACTGAGCATACAAGCAACAATGAGGTGTTAGAAAGAATGGCAACAAAAAGGAAATTGATGCTGAGCATCAGGAAGAGGTAACTGAAGTTCCTGGGACATGCGATGAGGAAGGAAAGCCTGGAGAACCTGATACTGACTGGTCAGATAGAAGGAAGGAGAGACAGAGGAAGGCAGCGAATAACATATTTGCAGGGCCTGATCAGGTGGATGACGGAACGGGGGTTGCCAGGAGCAACAGGAGCAAACATACTAAGAGCCACAAGGGATAGGGAGACGAGGGAGCCATGATCGCCTACGTCCTGAAGGGACAGGGCACATAGAAGAAGAAGAAAAAGAAGAAGAAGGGCTGCTAACAGCTCCAGACAAGTTTTCTCTCCACAAATGTAAATCAAAGGAGTCAAATGGGTTCGAACTTCTAAATGAAATTTTGCATAATGTAATAATTTCTTACTACTACTACTACTACTACTACTCAGTCAGTTAATTGCCATACGTGATACACGCTTGGGCGATCATGTCTCTTTCGAGACATGACTGACTGGGCAGAATATTATCACGCAGTAGGTTGCTATTGCTTTCTGCGGTAGACTGGTTGCCAGCCAAGGTTATAGAACCCAATCTGTCCTGCTATTTAACCCATAACTGGAAGGAATAGACGGATTAATACCTTTCCCAAGGGTATTTGCGCGTAAGTGAATGTAATGAATTCAGATGGAATTCGAACTCGGCTCCCCGATTTCTCGTTCCGCGCCGATGTCCAATGCACCACAAAGGCCAGACATTATTGTTAAAAACCAGAAGGAGAAAACTTGTCTATTAATTGATATGGCTTGTCCAGCGGATTGTAACATAGCAACCAAGGAATTTGAAAAACTGTCAAAATATAAAACCTGGAAATTGAAATAGAAAAAAATGTAGAAATTGAAAACAAGAATAGTACCAGTGATAGTAGGTGCACTTGGAATGATAAAAAATGGAACAAAACAACACATTGAAAGACTTCCTGGAAACCCCAGCTTAAGAGATATACAAAAAATTGTCTTATTAAGTACAGCCCACACACTAAGGAGAACTTTGTCTATGTAACGCTAGGGATGATGGGGAAGATAGAAAAAACATGAAATGGAGGCATAACAACACGCCACGACCTGCCTTAGGTCTTCCCGCAGACTTGATTGGTAGTGCGACCATAGCAGAAATCGAAATATGATGAAAAATGACATATTAATAAAACTGTAACAAAATTTTGACATTTTTCGTCTTAGTTCGTAAGTATTATTTCTGAAATTGCTTCTGTCTAGGAAACAAAAGAAATGACTATCACTCTCTTCCAACATCGATTTTGTGACATGGACACCCATTAACAAAACAAAAACAAAAAAAAAAAACAGCCTATATCCATTGTATTCCAAACCGTTTCAGCGCTGAGTTGCCAAAGGAAAATTTTCTTAAAGTTTCAATAATTTTGAGGACGTTCTGACTACCAAGGATCGTATGACGAAAACATTTTTTATAATCATTTCTCCATAGGCAAGGCATGATCACATCTCGTTCACAGGGGGTTACAGTGAGAAAACAAACAAAAAAACAAAAACAACAAAAAACAAGGTACAGAGGATGTCGAAGAAAATGATAAAAAATGGATTGTAATCAATAAATAGAAGATGACAATTGACGTCGCATTTAAACTTTTAAAAATTGTAGTTATCAGGGACGCAAGCAAACGGAAGAGAGTTACACAAACGGGAAGTGCGAGAAAAGAAACTATTAGAGTAGAAGAGTTGTGTTACATTTAACTATTTCGACGGTAAAAGGGTGGGACCTTGATAACAATCTAATAACACGAGTAATTACATGTCGGGAAACCATGGAAAAAAACGCGTCGGAGCAATTACCACTTGTAGAAAAGACAGAGGGAAGCCACATTACGTCGGCGAGAAAGTGACTGAAGGCGAGCTGCTAGGTCAGGATCAATAATATTGCAGAACTTCCTTTGGATTTTGTCGACAATCTCAAGATGAATAGCAGGAGCACTCGACCAGGTATGGCAACAGTATTCAATGCACAGACGAATGGCAGATTTATAAAATCTATAGATCTCCATATTATTTGCGTACATGGTTTGCTCTAAGACGTTATAAAATAAAATGAGTTTTTAAAGTTAAACAACAAATACAGTTACTAAAATTATTTTGCACTAGTAGAAAATAAACTTCTTCTTCTATGTGCCTTATCCTTTCAGGACGTAGGCGATCATGGTTCTCCACATCTCCCTATCCCTGGTGGCTCTTAATATGTTTTCTCCTGTTACTCCACGCAACCCCCGTTCTGTCATCGACCTGATCAGGCCCTTCAAATATGTTATCCGCTGCCTTCCTCTGTCTCTTTTTCTCTCTATCTGGCCTGTCAGTATCAGGTTCTCCAAGGCCTCCTTTCTCATTGCATGTCCAAGGAACTTCAGTTGTCTCTTCCTGATGCTCAATATTAGTTTTCTTTTCAAAGCCATTCTTTCCAAAACCTCATCATTGCTCACATGTTCGGTAGGTTAACTTTACCAAAATAATTTACCTTCAGTTTGTTTATTTACATCGCTGACGTCGATGGCTGGGGATCGTCAGCATCAACAACCGATTCTGTCTGTTGTTGTTGTTGTTTGATATGCTTTTTAATAAGAAACAATTGGTTGAGAGTTCCTTGAATTCGGTTCTTCTTTTCTTTTTGAGTTTTATTTTTCCATATTTTTGTTTCTTTAAAAACGACGTATAATCGAGTACGATTTAACGCTAAACGACGTAACCCGAGGTACACCTGTTTATTAATTTTGAAATCAATTAAAAGCTTTTCTGATTAAACAGTTTTATTGCATTTTTTTTTATTTTACATGCTAGCTAAAGAACAAGCAGAATTAATTAATAATAGTAATAAAATCTTCACCTTTCCATGTTCAGGATCAACTTTTATCTCCTCATTTCAATAAAACACCACAATTCAGTAATTCTCTAACTTTAATAGATTTAGAGCCTTCTCTTGGGTCAATAACAGCATTAAAAAAAAGAAAAAGAAAAAGAAAAAGAAAGACACACACAGCAAAATAGATTCATGGATTTGTCTTTTGGCCTGTTGTCAGTCAGTTAAGTGCCATACGTGATCCACGCTTGGGCGATCATGTCTCGAAAGAGACATGACTGACTGGGCAGAAGATTATCCCGCAGTAGGTTGCCATTGCTTTCTGCGGTAGACTGGTGAATTATATTATTATATTAATAAGTAGTAATTAGTGGGGGATCAGTTTATTACTTCATGACAATAGAAAACCGATCACCCAATTTATGCCCAGTAGAAGCCTTAATCATGTTTCTATTATATTCAGTCAGTCAGTTAAGTGCTATAAGTGATACACTCTTATGTCTCGAAAGAGACATGACTGACTGGGCAGAAGATTATCCCGCAGTAGGTTGCCATTGCTTTCTTCGGTAGACTGGTGAATTATATTATTATATTAATAAGTAGTAATTAGTGGGGGATCAGTTTATTACTTCATAACAATAGAAAACCGAACCCCTACTTGATGCCCAGTAAAAAACTTAATCAGGTTCCCAACTATTATATTCAGTCAGTCTGTTAAGTGCCATACGTGAATCACGCTTGGGCGATCATGTCTCGAAAGAGACATCACTGACTAGGCAGAAGATTATTCCGCAGTAGGTTGCTATTGCTTTCTGCGGTAGACTGGTTGCCGACCAAGGCTATATAACCCAATCTGTCTTGTTATTTAACCCATAACTGGAAGGAATAGACGGATTAATACCTTTCCCAAGGGTATTTGCGCGTAAGTGAATGCAATGAATTCAACTGGAATTCGAACTCGGCTCTCCGATTTCTCGTTCCGAGCCGATATCCACTGCACTACAACGCACATCCGTTGGCCTGTTGGACCCTGTTGGAATTCCAAGACGAAGTCAAATGAAGTGCTCACTTCAACATACGCAGCTCATATAACAAAAAAGGGCTTTAATTTTGTCTGTAAAATAAGTAGCAGTTTGAAAGACAAAACGATTTGCATTCTCCATGTAGTCTTTCTGTTTATTCTCAAGTAATAAAAAATATTTTGCAATTAAAATTTTATTTCTCGAAATTTTATGAAATTATGCAAGTGGAGGTAGGGATGGTAACATATGTAAAAATAATTTTACCAAGATTTTCTAAGAAAATTCCAAAATGATGTCATCCATTTGTGAATAAATCCTGAAAGTGTCATTAAAATTCGACAATTATTTTTGCAAAAATTTTCAAATCAATGTATTTTTCACAGGAGAAAAAAAAACATAAAAACGTTAATCGGAAAAATATTATGTCGACTGCTGTCACAATACCATCCGTCCGTGTATAGAATATTGCTGTCATATATGGTCAGGCGCCCCTGCTGTTCATCTCAGTGTTCTCGACAGGCTCCAAACGAGAATTTGTCAGGTGATAGGTCCCGACTTGGCAACTCGACTCCAACCACATTCTCACCGGTGGGATGTGGTTTCTCTCTGTCTATTCTACAAATATTTTCATGTCTTCTGCTCCGACGAACTTAAGTCATTGGTGCCCCCGCCACAAGAATTTACTCGTGCAACCAAACTGGCAACAAGGTCTTATTTTCAGTTTGATCAACCAAATGCAGCCGACAATTCTGCTCCAGCAGTTTCATTTCTTGCACTTCCGGCCTGTGGAACTCCCATCCGTATACTTGCTTTCCTGACGGCTACGACATCCAGGAACTTAACTGCAATGTCAATTCCCATCTCTTATCCACTTGACTCCAGTTCTTTCTACATCACCCTGTATATCTTGTTCTTTTCCTTTCTCTCTACCTTCACAACTGTCTTCACTCCTGTGTTCCCATCCTTCTCTTGCCCTTCCTCTGACACCTCCTGTAACTGGTTCGTCTTTCTCTTCACTCTCCTCCTGTCTAATTCCCATCTCTTATCCACTTGACTTCAGTTCTTTCTACATGACCCTGTATATCTTGTTCTTTTCCTTTCTCTCTACCTTTGCAACTGTCTTCACTATTGTGTTTCCATCCTTCTCTTGCCCTTTCTCTGACACCCTCTGTCACTGGTTCATCTTTCTCTTCACTCTCCTCCTGTCTAATTCCCATCTCTTATCCACTTGACTTCAGTTCTTTCTACATCACCCTGTATATCTTGTTCTTTTCCTCTCTCTCTACCTTTGCAACTGTCTTCACACCTGTATTCCCATCCTTCTCTTGTCCTTTCTCTGACACCCTCTGTAACTGGTCCGTCTCTCTCTTCACTCTCCTTCTGTCTAAACTTTTACTTTTATGTAGTCCCCTTGCTTGGGTTGAAACGATTAAAAAAATCAAACCAAAATTTCAAATGTACAAGAAAGGATTAAAACATTTAATAAAATAATTAAAAATGCTTTCTTTTAATAACAAAAACTTAATAATATACTTTAATTTTGACGATGCTTTGTTTTTATTGAGTTTGGGGATCTTTTTTATGATGCTATGATTTTTTTTCAGTGTGTTAGAAGGTGTGACACGGAGAAGGTGTGACACGGAGAAGGTGTGACACGGAGAAGGTGTGACACGGAGATCTAACAAACGCATCTGCATGACCAAGGACGCATTTCAGAAGCTAAGTAGAGTACTGAGAGACAGGGAAACCTCATTCTTCTTCTTCTTCTTCTTCTTCTTCTTCTTCTTCTTCTTCTATGTGCCCTGTCCCGTCAGGACGTAGGCGATCGTGGCTTTCCACGTTTCCCTATCCCTGGTGGCTCTGAGCACGCCTCCTTTTACATCATGCAATACTCGTTCCGTCATCCACCAGATTAGGTCCTTCAAATATGTCATCCGTTGCTTTCCCCTGTCTCTCTTTCCCTTTATCTGGCCTGTTAGTATCAGATTCTCCAAGCCCTCCTTCCTCATTGCGTGTCCCAGGAACTTCAGCTCTCTTTTCCTGATGTTCAGTATTAATTTCATTTTTGTTTCCATCATTTCCAAGACCTCATCATTGCTCACATGCTCGATCCATGATATTCGCAGCATCTTCTGTAGAACCACATTTCAGTTGCTTCAAGTTTTTCCATCATCTTTGATGATATTGTCTAGGATTCACTGCCATATTGAAGAACCGACATCACATAGCAATCCAGTACTCTCTTCCTTGTTTCTAGCGAGATTGTCCTGTTTCTTAATACTTTACTCAACTTCTGGAATGCTTCCTTCCCCATGCCAATTCGCCTTCTGATCTCTGTGTCGCACTTTCTCTCTTGTTATAATGCTTCCCAGGTATTTAGATTTTTGTACCTGCTTGGTTCTAGTATCCCCGACCAGTATTTGGTAGATTGGGTTGCTCTTTTTTTACTGATGGCCATGCATTCGGTTTTCGTGTAGTTTATTTGTAGTCCTTTCTTGTTACTTTCTTCAGCTAAGAAACAAAGAAAATTGCAATGTGATATCTGTTCTTCTGTATGGAAGTGAATCTTGGACGATCTCATTAAGGATGAAGGAGAGGAAACAGAAATGTGTTTCTACTGAGGATACCATGGACTGAACACGTGAGCAACGACGTGGTGTTAGAGAGGATGCAAACGAGAAGAAAGCACAATTTTCTTTTTAATCATATCGCCCCGAGCAAGGTGGGGGCGCCACTGATGTGCAGGGGGCTACATAAGAGTAAAAGGATTAGAGGAGAGTGAGGAGAAAGACGAACCAGTTAGAAAGGAGCCAGAGAAGGATGGGAATACAGGAATGATGACAGTTGCAAAGGTGAGAGAAAGGAAAGGATCTACAGGACAGTGTGGAAAGATCAACCAAATGCAGCCGACAATTCTACTCCAGCAGTTTCATTTCTTGCACTTCCCGCCTGTGGAACTCCCATCCGTACACTTGCTTTCCTGACGGCTACGACATCCAGGAACTTAACTGCAATGTCAATTCCCATCTCTTATCCACTTGACTCCAGTTCTTTCTACATCACCCTGTATATCTTGTTCTTTTCTTTTCTCTCTACCTTTGCAACTGTCTTCACTCCTGTGTTTCCATCCTTCTCTTGCTATTTCTCTGACACCCTCTGTAACTGGTTCGTCTTTCTCTTCATTCTCCTCCTGTCTAATTCCCATCTCTTATCCACTTGACTCCAGTTCATTCTACATCACCCTGTATATCTTGTTCTTTTTCTTTCTCTCTACCTTCGCAACTGTCTTCACACCTGTATTCCCATCCTTCTCTTGCCCTTTCTCTAACACCCTCTGTAACTGGTCCGTCTCTCTCTTTACTCTCCTTCTGTCAAGTAGTTAAAAGATGAGAATGGACCTTGCATTTAAATTTCTGGAGGTTGTAGACATCAGGAAAGCAAGAATAAGGAAGCGAGTTCCACAGGCGGGAAGTGCGAGGAAAGAAGCTGTTGGAGTAGTAATTGTCGTCTGCATTTGGTTGATCTAACTGTGAATGGGTGTGACCCAGTTGCCAGTCTGGTTGCACCTGTTGCGGAGGCACCAGTGACTCAAGCTCGTTGAAACAGAAGCCATTTAAGTATTTATAGAACAGAGAAAGGGAAGCCACTTCTCGTCGATGGGAAAATGGCTGTAGTCGAGCCGACATACCTATCACATTACTGATTCTCCTTTACAGCCTGTTAAGAACACGGAGATGAACAGCGCGGGCACCTGACCATATGTGGCAGCAGTAGTCCATGCACGGACGAATGGTTGATTTGTATATATGCAGGATGGTTTCAAGTGGGAAAATCTTCCTGTCCCGACACAGTGACACAACCTTCCTAGCGATGGATTTCGCTATTGACTCAATGTAGTGGTTCCACTTGAGATCAGAGGAGAGGGTAAGGCCGAGGAGGTGCAGAGTATTGCTTTCGGGGGGACTCGATTGGTCCATGCTTATGGGAGACCTAATATCATAAAGAGACAGCTGAGGTTTTTGGGACAGGTAATAAGGAAAGAGGGTCTGGAGAATCTAAAACGCACAGGACGGATAGAGGGGAAAAAAGGCAGGGGAAAGCAGCACGTGACATATTTAGTGGACTCGATGGTAGAGTGGGGATCGGGAGAGATACCGAGAGAAAAAATATGAAGAGCGACAAGGGACAGAGGCAAGTGGAAGTCCATGATAGCCTATGCCCTGAAGGGACACGTCAAATGAAGAAGAAGATTAAGAATTATTCTAAGTCAACTTTTGTATAGATTGGTTTCAGTGGTTAAACTGCGAGAAATATCTGAGACCTGTTGAAAAAATATTTCGTCACCCTGTTTAATTTTTTTCCTAGTTTTGAAGAATATCAGGGGTAGAACGTATGTAAATATTAAAGTTGACATTGACGTCAACAACTAGCGGCGACAGTCTGTTTCATACATAAAAGCAATCTGCCTCACTTCTAAGAGGTTTTTGAAAATTGGTTGGGAAAATTTGAAGCAGATTGATAAAATCACTGAGGACATCGTAATGGTCGTAATGACGACTCCGCTCAGTTAAAGGACAAACTTATCCACATTTATCCGATTAACACACTATCTCTATATCGAGATCTTTACGACATAAAGCTTGCTTGCTAAAATAAAATATCTTTAATCAGTAAACCACTGAAAAAACAATAATCTTAATACTAAGTATTTTTTCCTGGTTTTGAAGAACGGGCGAGCTTTTTTTCAAAAGAGAATTATGAAGGTGAAGAAATATGGTTGCTTTTAAAATGTAGATTCTGACAACACACTTTTCTCGTTCATGCGATCTCTCCCTTTAAGACGTAGGCGATCATGGCTCTACACAGCTTCCTATCTTTTGTAGCACTTAGTAAAGTTTTATTTTTACTATACTCGTAGTCACTGTTCTAACCTCTAATTACATAAGCTAAGAAATTTAAATATCTGGGAAGTGTTCTGACAGAAGATGGAAAATGCGACGTTGAGGTCCGAAAACGCATTGGCATAGCCAAGGACGCGTCTCAGTCTCTTCCAGTCTGTGTGTATTATATTAAAATGTAACTTTACCCACTTCAAGGCAAACGTTGCTCTTTATTTCTGACAGCAAAACATGCTATTTAAAAAAATGGCCTCTCTGGATCTACTAAATACCACAAGTCGACATTTCCCTGCAAATATTAAGCATAGAATGACGTCCATGCCAGTTACATGCACAATTTGCAATGCGAGTCACTTCGTGAGATGTCGAGTGAATATCACCTTAGACTTCCGTTTCCTTTCATTTTACAAGCTAATGTTTCCACAATTAATTTGCATTATGCAACTAACATTCGTTACAGTGCGCACTTAGATAAAAATGATAAATATACCTAGCAACTTAATGTTTATCATATATATATATATATATATATATATATATATATATATATATATATGTGTGTACATATTATAAATTTGTGTGTGGGATGTTGGTGGGGAGTAGTGATAGGGGAACAAGCACTAACCCCCACCAACATCCCAAACACAACGGACCAAATATAAGAAAAGAGGCTTTCCATTCCTATCCATACCGACTGATGAGACATTGAAGTTTCAATGTCGAAACAAATGTACCTTTGTAGTGGATATATATAAAAAAAAATATTTACATGTTCTAAAATATAATTTATAAGAAATAATCACAGCTCTATATATTATATATTGAGCACTGTTTTAAATTAATATTTTGGACGTTGTAAAAATTCTTTCTTCGTTCTGTATTCACTCGGATATATATATATATATATATATATATATATATATATATATATATATATATACACCTTTGGTTAGGATTTATTTTTTAACCTAAGCTAAAAGGAGTCATCATCCACGAGTTTTACCTCTGCTGAATTTATTGCCCGGCTCCTGGGGCGTTGACAAAAAGGGAAGTGCCAGAAAACGAATGTGTCTTTTTTCACGGTTCTGCCGATAAACCCGCATTAAAATGACCATGTGTCACAACTGCTGCATGATGGGAGCACCGTTATCTATCTATCTATCTATCTATCTATCTATCTATCTATCACATTCTTTTCATATCTATCTATCTATCTATCTATCTATCTATCTATCTATCTATCTATCTATCTGATCAAAATATATTTTCAGGTATGCTAACGTATGGGTTAAAGTGCTGAATATCAGGGGTAGAGCGTATGTAAATATTAAAGTTGACATTGACGTCAAAAACTAGCGGCGACAGTCTGTTTCATACATAAAAGCAATCTGCCTCACTTCTAAGAGGTTTGTGAAAATTGGTTGGGAAAATTTGAAGCAGATTGATAAAAGCCCTGAGGACATCGTAATGGTGCCATCGCGAAACTTCGAAGTCGAGACGACTCTGCTCAGTTAAAGGACAAACTTCTCCACATTAATCCGATTAACACACTATCTCTATATCGAGATCTTTACGACATAAAGTTTGCTTGCCAAAATAAAATATCTTTAATCAGTAAACCACTGAAAAAACAACAATCCTAATACTAAGCATCATCACAACTGAACAACAACAACAACAACAACAACAACAACAACACACACACACACACACACACACACACACACACACACACACATATATATATATATATATATAAGTAAGAACCTAACCTAGAGCCAACGCACCTACCAAGGTTTCACCGAATGGATAGTCAGGCCAACATATATATATATATATATGTGTGTGTGTGTGTGTGTGTGTGTGTGTGGTTAAAGCTCTAGGTTAGCTACTTACTTATTTATTTGCTCTGCTATTGCATTGAGCTCTTCCTCGTCACGAGGTTTTTTTTTCTTTCGACTCGTACTTTGACTAATGTTCAAGTGCTTAGTTCGTTTCCTTTTTTGTTTCCATTTTTTCCCCTCCACGTTTATATTTGGTGGGTTTTTCGAGACGTGTTCAAAGATTAAGTATATATATATATATATATATATAGAGAGAGAGAGAGAGAGAATTACTTTTGAACATATACAAACTACAATAAAATTATACATTTTGTTTCGGCGTTATATATATATAAATCCAGGTAAAGAAGACCAAAGGTTTTACGATTTTGAGTTCCCTGGCATTTATTTTTTTTTATAAACAGTGCTCAATACAATAAATATTGTAGAGCATAATATAATCATATAATTATGAATTAAAAGCACATTGCGACACAGAAATTTTTACGTTTCGAGATAGAATCTCGTCATCAGGCAATGTTGGATGTTGGTTGTGAAGATGATTTAGAGATTTCCGTGCTGCAATGTACTTTTATTTCATAATTACATGATTATATATATATATATATATATATATATATATATATATATATATATATAGTCATCCGCAGACACATCTGTTTCGCTGTATCACAGCTCATCAGTACGGTTAGAAAGCCGATTGCTTTTTACCCAGGATTGAAACCCGACCGAATTGGCATCAGTCGGCGATTCTACCTATTAATATAATATATATACATATATATATTAATTTTTTAATCTCTCTCTCTCTCTCTCTCTCTCTCTCTCTCTCTCTCTCTCTCTCTGTATATATATATATATATATATATATATATATATATATATATACATTTGGAAATTTCATTTGATTTAGAAATTTCCGTGCCGCAATGTACTTTTAATTCATAATTACATGATTATATATTGCAAGACGTTGAAACTTGACCTCATGCACCGATGGCTTAGGGAGTAGGGACTCCGACTGACACCAAATCGGTCGAGTTTCGATCCCGTCCAGAAGCAAGTGGTTATGTCTAGCCACGCTGATGAGCTGTGATACAGCGAAACGGGCTTGTATGTGAATGAATGAAATATGACTAATATATATTTATTAATTTAATATGTGTATATATATTAATTTTCTCTCTCTCTCTCTATATATATATTTATTTATTCAGAAATTATCATATGGATATGTTACAATATCACTACAAATGTAGTTATTTTGTTTCGACACTTCTTGTGTCTTGTCAATAATATATATATATATATATATATATATATATATATATATATATATATATATATGTCCAGATGTAGGATTTTTTGTATATTTATTAATATATACTTAAGAGCTGTTTTAATAACACCAGAAAAATGTTTATATATGTACGCCTACTTGCGTAGATACATATATGTGTATTTATTGATATATATATATATATATATATATATATATATATATATATATATATTATAGAAAAAACGATAATCGCGTAAAACAACAGAGAAAGAAAGAAAGAAAAGATAAGATCCCATAATAGTGTATCGTGTCTAGCGAATGTCAACTCAAGTTGATAAAATAAATATTGACTGTGACACCTTGTCACCAAGAGAGAGTCATTAAGACTATCTACAACTTTTCGCAATTTACCTGTGCACATGCTATATCTTGGGATTGTCTTTCATCTTCTTTCACGCTGTTTGTTAATAATAATTGACATTAGAAAAAATACAATTTCTGTCATGGCACACAGTAGTAACTTTATATTATCTAGTTATCTTTACAAGAGTCAGCTTAGGTCAGAAATGGATCATTGTTGTCATGTCGAGCTTACAGTCCCTCAATTTCAAGCCTCGATACTGTTCAAAAACGTTTACGCGATCTTGTACGAAGGGCATTTTATGCCGCACAGTAGATTCTTTAACGGCTCGGAACGAGAAATCGAAGAGCCGAGTTCGAATTCCAGTTGAATTCGTTGTATTTAATTACGCACTTTAAATACGTTTGAGAATATTAATTCGTCACTTCTCTCCAGCTATGGTATAAATAGAAGAACATATTAGGTTCTGTAGCCTTGGTTGGCAACCACTCTACCGCAAGATGTAATGTCAAACTACTGGGGGAAATTTTTCTGCCCATTCTTTTTCGAGACATGATCGCCTAAGCGTATATCACGTATGGCACTTAACTGACTGAATGAAGATAATAGTTGGAAACATGAGTAAATCTTCTACTGGGTAAAAAGTGGGGGATCAGTTTTCTGTTGTTATTAAGTAATAAACTGATCCCCCAATAATTACGACTTATGATTACAATCCGTCTTTTCTCCCTTCAGCTATAGTTTAAAGAGCAGGAGAGAAAATCTTCTGCCCAGTCAGTCATGTCTCTTTCAAGACATGATCGCCCAAAGCGTGTATCATATGTGGCACTTAACTGACTGAATGAAGATAATAGTTGGAAAGATGAGTAAAGCTTCTACTGGGCAAAAAGTGGGGGTTCAGTTTTCTATTGTTATTAAGTAATAAACTGACCCCCAATAATTACTACTTATTAATACAATCTGTCTCTTCTCCCTTCAGCTATAGTTTAAAGAGCAGGATATAAAATCTTCTACCCAGTCAGTTGTGTCTCTTTCGAGACATGATCGCTCAAGCGTATAACACGTATGGAACTTAACTGACTGAGCCTCTTTAACATATACTAAACATTGCAACCCTGTTGCTACTCTATCGCTATTTCCATCGCGAATGTTCAGAGGAACACAGTCTTTTTGTTCCCCTAGTACAAACCTTTAGAGCTAGGACACCAAGTTGTTTTTTTTTAATCATTTCACCCCCAAGCAAATCGTTAACACCACTGATGTACAGGAGGCTACATAGAACAGTTGAAGTATTAGGCAGGAGGAAAGTGAAGACAAAGTCGAACCAACTACAGTGGGTGAAAGAGAAAGAGCAAGAAAAGGATGTGAACACAGAAGTGAAGACAGTTGCGAAAGTAGAGAGAAAGGAAAGGAACAAGATAAACGGGGTGATGTAGAAAGAGTTGGAGTCAAGTGGATAAGAGGTGGGTATTGACATTGCATTTAAATTCCTGGAGGTTATAGCCGTCAGGAAAGCAAATATATAGAAGGGAGTTTCACAGGCGGGAATCGCGAGAAAAGAAACTGCTGGAATAGAATTGTCGACAGCATTTGGTTGATCTAACTGTAAAAGGGTGAGACCTTGTTGCCAGTCTGGTTGTCGGAGTAAATCCTTGTGGAGGGGGCACCAATGACCCAAGTTCGTCAGAGCTGATAAAAGAGACAGAGGGAAGCCACATCCCGACGATGAGAAAGTGGCTAGAGTCGAGCTGCCAGGTCGGGACTAATCACATTACAGATTCTCCTCTGAAGCCCAATTACTACCTAAAAAACGTTGAAGTCCCACTCAGATAGCTTTATGCAAAGAACTAGTTTATACGAGGGGCATTCAATAAATAAAGTGAATCCTTCGGTATAAGGACTTCTAATACAGGTAGAAGCTTACTTTTTTAAAAAAAATTTTCTTTTACTTCTTTTTCAAAGGGATTCATTTTTTTGCAAATTTAAAAAAAAAAACTTTGAGAGTTTTGGAGATTAACAAAGATGGCCGACCAAGAAGCATGCTCCAGGATTGAACAGAGGTCAGTTATCAAGTTTTTAGTTGCTGAAGGGTGCAAACCAGTTGAAATTCATAGCTATAATCTCTAAGTGCAACTCCTTGATTCCCATTTTTCTTTTATCCTTTTTCCGATACTCCCTGTACTTTGTAATTCTCTTTTTCGCTCTCCTCTCACTGCGAACCCCCACTATAAACTGGCGACCCTGACGTTCAGAAGATTGCGTGTTCGGATCACGTCGGAATAACCCACGATAGAAGTACTGCCGTTTTGGGGATGAAACGATAAAAAAAAAAAAATTAAAAACTATATTCAGTAATCATTAATTGAAAATTCACCGAACACCAATGTTTTGAAATAATTTTGAACTTTTTTTGTATGTATAAACTTGGCTATTTAAAAAAAAAAAATTAATAGAAAAGAAAAAGTTGGCATACGTTTAAATTTATTACTGATGTGAAATTTAAAAATAATAATAATAATAATTTGTTCGCCCACTGTATATTCAATTGTTTTTTTTTTATTAAAGTCGTCGAAAATAGGTTTGTAAATAAATAAATAAAATGAATGAATAAATAAATAAAAATAAATAAATAAACACGTATTCTTTTTTTTTTTAATTATTTCGAAATATCGACAACTAAGGGAAATATGAATAATAAGAAAACTAGTTGATGAATCTATTATGATCATTTGAAGAAGAAACAGATAAATTAAATAATATATGAAGAAAAATTCATGTTTATGTTAAAATAGTAAAACAGAATTTCATATAGAAAAAAAAAAAAAAAAAAAAAAAACGTTACGTTTTCAAGAGCTTCAAAAAAAAAAAAACCACGCCATTCTCGTTGTAATTCCAACTGCGTTTCTCCTCTAGTCCTTAGCCTCTGTAGTCATTCTCCAGCACTCAGATCCTCTACGGATCTGAGTGCTGGAGAATGACTAAGGCGGATCTCGCCAAACTTCGATCCTTTCACACCATATGCCCCCGACTAATACTAAGAATATTTTAGCCAGAGAAGATCTCCAATGAAGACCTGTTGAAGAAATGCAAGCAAGAAAACATGGGCACCATCATTACAAGAAGGCGGTGGAGATGGATTGGGCATGTGCTCTGGAAAGATCCACAGTCAATCACAAGAACAGCAATGCACTGGATTCCAGATGGCCAAAGAAACAGGGGAAGACGAAGAACAACATGGTGAAGTACGGTGGAGAATGAGATAAAACCCATGCAGCACTCTTGGAGTTCATTGACTAGTCTGGCCCAAGAGAGGCAGAGGTGGAGAAGCTTTGTTGCTGCCCTACACGCCATTGGGTGTAACGAATGATGATGATGATTTTTAAAAAATACGGATGTCTATACACAACATTATCAGAAAATAAGCGCGATAAATATAGTAAATTTAAAACCATAGAAATTAAAATGCAGTTAAATATTAGATTACGGAAAACATTTTTATAAATTTTTAATATTACTGGGTAGTTAAAAATTCCATAAAAAAGACGGTTACGTTGGATCCTCTTTTAAAATTATTTTTATAATTTTTACAGTTATGTCTACCGTATGAAAAATAAACTTCCGTCTGTCGATCAAGCGTTCAAACTGTCAACACCTTAAATAAACAGCTACCTCCGTGTTTAAAAAATGCATTTCTGTAATAAATTAAAGTAACCTATCTTCCGAATCAGATTAATTAAAAATGAAATCAACAAATATTCCTCAAGTAATGTTTAAACGAAATGTCTTTTTAATAAAGAAAATTACATCGTAATGAGAGATGGTTAAAAATGGGGCTAAAATTAGCGGTTATAAAACAAACACCCGTTTTAAAATACACGAAAGTCAGTCAGTCAAGTGCAATACAAGCACTAATACAAGCTTAGGCGACCATGTCTTGAAAGAGACAGGACTGACTGGGCAGAAGATTATCCCGCAGTACGTTGTCATTACTTTCTGCGGTAGACTGGTCGCCAGCCAATGTTATAGAACCTAACTTGTCCTGATATTTAAACAATAACTGGAGAGAAGAAATGGATTAATATCTTTCCTAAGGATATTTGCACGTATGTGAATGCAAGGAATTCTTCTGGAATTCGAACTCGGCTCTCCGATTTGCCGTTCCGAACCGATATCCCCTGCACTACAAAGCACACCAAAGTCAGTCAGTCAGTTAAGTACCATATGTGATACACGCTTGGGCGATCATGTTTCTTTCGAGACATGACTGACTGGGCAGAAGATTATCCCGCAGTAGGTTGCCATTGCTGGTTGCCAGCCAAGGCTATAGAACCCAATCTGTCCTGTTATTTAACCCATAACTGGAAGGAATAGACGGATTAATACCTTTCCCAAGGTTATTTGAGCGTAAGTGAATGCAATGAATTCGGCTGGAATTCGAACTCGGCTCCCCGATTTCTCGTTCTGAGCCGATATCCAATGCACTACAAGTACCTTGCTAATTTTTTTTTTAAAGCATCACACCACTGTTGTGCAGGGGATTACATAGGGGAAAGTGATGAGAAAGAGGGGTAGGTTATAGGAAATATCGAGAGGAGGGTAATAGGATGAGGATAACGAGGATGGGGGTGGGGTAAATGGGAAGAGAGTTTGAGAGAATGAATGCGAGTTAGTGTGATAGGAGATGTCTATTGACCTTGCATTTAAATTCCTGGAGATTGTAGCTGTCGGGGAAGCAAATATATGGAAGGAATTCCACAGGAGGGAAGTGCGAGAAAAGAAGCTGTTAAAGTAGAAATTGCGGTTATATTTTATCGGTTTTACTATAAAAGGGTGGGACCTAGTTGCTAATCTAGTAGCTCGTGTAAATTCATATTTAGCGGGCACCAGTGATCTAAGTTCATCGGAGCAGAAACCGTGAAAGTATTTATAGAAGAGACACAGGGAAGCCACGTCACGCCTATCACGTTGAATACACCAGTTCTCGCTCGATCACCGAAGTTAAGCAACGTTGAGCCTGGTCAGTACTTAGATGAGTGACCGCTTGGGAATACCAGGTGCTGTAAGCGTATAGTGACGGAGGAGAGAGTGACTGCAGCCGGCCTGCGTGATAGAAATATTGAATCTGATCTCTTAGTTTGAAATTAAAACTAAAATACAAGCTACAAGAAATATTTGTCATTCTTAATTTAATGTATTAAGAAACAAAAAATCGTTAGAAGCAAATCCAAGAATAATTCACTGTTACTTAATATCAGTTCTCTATACAATATTGAATGTTGGACAGTGTGCTCACAGATAAAAAAAAAGTGAGATGAGGCAGCGAAAATGTGGTTCTACCGAAGGATGCTGAGGATACCGTCGATCGAATATGTGAGCAATGACGAAGTTTTAAAGAAAATGGAAACAAAAAGGACATTATACAAAACATAAGAAAGAGAGCTCTGTCACAATGAGGAAAGAGGGGTTTGGAAAATTTAATACTCACAGGACAGACTGAAGGCAAGAGAGACAAAGGAAAACAACTCATAACTTATCAAGCGAGCTTGAGTAAATGGTTGGTTGGTTGTTTTGTTCTTATGGCATATCAACTTCGGTGGGTCATTTATTGCCAACTAAATTTTATTTATTATTGGTAATACTTTTTTTTTCAACAAGTTATTGCTGTTTTATATAAGTTTTTGTGTCTAGTAATACTTTTTTCTTTTTCGATTATCAAGATTCATTGGGAGTTGTTGTTAAGGGCAGGGTCCCCAAGTACTACCCTGTTATTTAACTCATAACTGGAGGGAAGGGACGAATTAATACCTTTCTCAAGGGTACCAGTGCTTAAGTGAATGCAGGGTATTCAACTGGAATTCGAACTCGGCTCACCGATTTCTCTTTCTGAGCCGATATCCACTGCACCACAACGCACATCCGTCACTATACGCTTACAGCACCTGGTATTCCCAAGCGGTCACTCATCTAAGTACTGACCAGGCTCAGCGTTGCTTAACTTCGGTGATCGAGCGAGAACTGGTGTATTCAACGTGATAGGCTGTAAGCCTTGAGCAAATGGATGAAGGAGCAAAGTTTAAGAGAAATAACAAAAAGACAAAATTTAATAAAGTTATGGTAGCAAGACAGGAAGTTGTGAAGAGCCATTGATCGTTAACGTCCTGAAGAGATACGACATGTATATGAAGAAGAAGCAACACTGGATTTCGTGACACATTATGTACCGTTTCGCTATATTATTAGTTGTTTCGAAAACAGTCTGGTTTAGCCCAAGGCGTCAGCCTTGTAATCAAATCATGTCTAGTTCGTTTGAGTGGTTCTTTTCTAAACTGAACTGTTGGACACTCGTAAATTGAGTGAGTGAGAGAGAGAGAAAGAGAGAGAGAGAGTTCGCAGTCTGTTCTATCTATCTATCTATCTATCTATCTATCTATCTATCTATCTATCTATTTCAGTCTGTTCATTATCTATCTATCTATCTATCTATCTATCTATCTATCTATCTATCTATCTATCTATCTATCTATTCTATCTATCATTCTATTCTATCTATCTATCTATTCATATCTATCTATCTATCTATCTATCTATCTATCTATCTATCTATCTATCTATCTTATTCTGTTCATATCTATCTATCTTATTCTGTTAATATCTATCTATCTATCTATCTATCTATCTATCTATCTATCTATCTATCTATCATTCTTTTCATTATTTTCTATCTATCTATCTATCTATCTATCTATCTATCTATCATTCTATTCATATCTATCTATCTATCTATCTATCTATCTAGCTAGCTAGCTATCCGTGCACCTCTTATTTCCTCCCATCACGTCTTTAGTAACACTCTATCTTGAGTAGCTCTCTGGGCTTATATTTGGTAAACAATAGTAAAACAGAACACAAACACATTATTTCGTATTTGTGAAAATTCATAACATGGATGACTTTAAGTAGCGTAGCCTCCCCCATATTTGTTCTTAGTCTTCAGAAACAGAGCCGCGCGGCGTTTTCAGTGACCTCATTATTATTATTTACATGTCTTTGACACTTCGTGTAGGTGTGTCTCTGCGCATATGTATGTTAGTGTGAGTGCGTGTGTGTGCGCGTAAGTGTCAGATGTCATCGATTTTAATAATCCATCATGAAAGGTGTCAGCAACTCTATGCTCAATGGACTGGCACCCGGATATAGCACTCTTCTTTTACACACACACACACACACACACACACACACACACACACACACACACATATATATATATATGTATATATATATACCTGTGACATATTTGACGTCTGTCTACCATGTCTGTCTGTAGTCTTTAATATGAACTCGTAACGGTAATTAAATAATAACAGCAATAAAAATGGAAACAGAATAATTTACGATGATATGGTATTGATACGCGAAAAGTTGCTCATATGTTAATAATAATAATAATAATTATAATACTTACCGACACCTGTAAATAGCACCCTTCTTTTACAAACACACACACACACACACACACACACACACACACACACACACACACACACACACACACACATACTTGTGACATATTTGACGTCTGTCAACTATGTCTCTGTAGTTGGCAGAAACAATCACCTTTCTAACATGAACTCGTAACGGTAATTAAAAAACAAAATATAACAACAATATCAATTTGAAATAGAATAATTTACGACGATATGGTATTGATACGTGAAAAATTGCAAATATTTAAATAATAATAATAATAATAATAATAATAATAATAAATCAAACTGAATAAATAAGCAAAAAGTACAGTTTTACGTGGATCAATACAAGAAACATCCTCAATTAGCTTACACCCTGTTGTAGCAATAAAAGAATTAAAACCAGAAGAAGCTTATAAATACCTAGGTGTAAATGAGAGCGAAAACATTCACAATAAAAAAATGAAAGAAATAGTGCGTAAAGAGTACTATAGATGGCTACGAATGATATTAAAAACTGAATTGAATTCTCAGAACAGAGTTATGGCCATCCCAGTTGTCCAATATAGTTTCAACATCTTAAACTGGACTCTAAACGACATCAGGTGAATGGATTCTAAAACAAGAAAGCTTCTTTCTAAGCATGAGATGCATTATCCAAAGGCTGATGTAAACCGTCTATACATATCCCGTAAAGAAGGTAGAAGAGGTCTTATTCAGCTGGAACTGTCATACAAAACAACAACTATTGGCTTACTAACATACATAGAAACAACAAAAGAATGGATGATACAATTAGTAAGGCAACATGAAGAAAGAAAGAGAAAATATTCAATAATAAAAGAAGGCAGTAAATAGAAACACGATTTACAGTTAGTAGATTCTGTAGAAAAGCAAAACAGAAGCCAAGAACCAACTATTGCGGCAAAAAATATGAAAATGAAAGCCAAAGATAAAGCTCTTGAACATATGAAACAACGCTGGCAAGATAAACCTCTGCATGGCCAATATCCAGAACGTGCCAATAAATCCAATGTTGATAAAGTTAATACTCATCGATGGTTACGTGCATCTGGATTAAAGTCTGAGACTGAAGGCTTTATTCTTGCAGCGCAAGACCAAAGTCTTTTCACTAGAAACTTTCAGGCAAATATTATGCATAATAATAAGGATCCAAAATCCAGGTTTTGTGATAAACACCAAGAAACAATAGACCATCTAATCTCAAAATGTTCTGTACTTGCCCCAAATGAATATAAAAATCATTACGATAGAGTGGGGCAATATTTACATTGGACAATGTGCAAAACATTATGGAAAATCTGTAAACAAACACTGGTATGAACATCACCCAACACAGGTTACAGAAAGATGTCACTATTCTATGGGATTACACCATCTACACAGACAGAAAAATTCAAGCATTCGGACATTATTGTTAAAAACCAAAAAGAAAAAAACTTGCTTATTAATTGATATAGCTTGTCCAGCGGATTGTAACATAGCAACTAAGGAATTCGAAAAAATGTTAAAATAATAAGACCTGGAAATTAAAATAGAAAAAAGGTGGAAATTGAAAACAAGTATGGTACCAGTGATAGTAGATGCACTTAGAATGATAAAAAAAAATGGAACAAAAAAACACACTGAAAGAATCCCTGGAAACCCCAGCTTAAGGGACATACAAAAAATTGTCTTATTAAGTTCGGCCCACACACTAAGGAGAACTTTGTCTATGTAACGCTAGGGATGATAGGGGAGTTAGAAAAAACATGAAATGGAGTCATAGCAACACACCACGACCTGCCTTAAGTCTTTCCGCAGACTTGGTAGGTAGTGCGACCATAGCAGGAGTAAAATATGACTAAAAATGACTTGATAATAAAAATAATAGGTACCTATCAGTGGTTACGTAGTGAAGGGTTAAAGGCTGAAAGCAAAGGTTTATTGCTGCGCAGGAAAAAAGCTTACTAGAAAGTACCAAGCACATCTTGCATCAGAAAATCGGTTCAGCCGTTTCGGAGTCTATAGGAGATCTATCTATCTCAGATTCGATTACAGAGACAGGACCGGTAGCAATTTCATGGGACTTTACAGAACACACAGACAAAACAATCAAAACTAATCGCCCAGATACCGTGATCAAAGACCACAAAAACAGAATTTCATTTATTGATATTTTGTTTTTATTGATATGTAAACTTATTTATAAATGGAACTTTGTCTGTGTGTGTGTCCGTTACCTATAAACTCCGAAACGGCTGAACCGATTTTCTTGAAAATTTACACAGTTGTACTATAAGCGTCTGCGAGTGTTCTTAGCTAGGTTTTTTTGTTGAGGTACCCCCGATAAATATCAAAAATCGATAATCGAAAAAATCGGGTTATAGTAGGAGTGGTCCGATTTTAATCAAATTTGATAGACTCATAGATAAAGACATAAGAAACAATATTCAGAAGTTTCAAGGTTGCAGTTCTTACAATAGTACAGAAAATTAATAATATATATATATATATAAGGCACGATGTTTGTGTGTGTGTGTCTGTTTATCTGTCTGTATGTCTGCATTTTTTTTAGCCCTTTTATTTTAGTTTTTGCTTCGGGTTTGGCCCTAAGTAGGTATAATCGTAGTTCTTAGTCTCAGCCATCATACCATTTACTCAGAGGGATAATTTAGCCTTCAAAATTCAGTTTACGACGAAAAAAACTTATTTGATATCGATACCAGGAAATAAAAATTTGACTTACATCCATTCATTTTTCTTTCTGTCTACGGTTTCGCTTTAACTGGAAATAACTATTGCTTTTTAGAGTTTCGTGCCAACGACCAAAGAGTCTGAGCTCCAGGACCATGGATTAGTTTTAAAGCTTTCATTACACCCGAGCAACGCCGGGTTATACTGCTAGTGTAATATATCGTAATAGATAAAAAAAAAAACTATCAAAATACAAATATCTTGAAGTGGAAATGTAAAAATTTGGCACAGGAGGACATTTTCTTTTTTAATCATATCACCCCAAGCAAGGCGGTGACGCCACTGATGCGCATGGGGCTACTTAAGAGTAGAATGATTGGAAAAAAAGAAAGCCGGGAACCATATCCTAAACAGGAAACAAGGGATGAGTCTCTTCACCTGTTCAAAAGACGTGGGTGGAGTGTGAACCGGGCGATAGTTAAGTCTATCTATTCCAATTGAGAACAAAAAAAAAAAAAAGAAAAGAAAAAATGTGAAAGAAGATTGAAAAAAAAAAAAAGAGAAAGCCGGGAACCACATCCTAAACAGGAATAATTCTAGTGGTAGTTGGAGCCCTGTTCGTTATTTAGCAATAGGAGTCAAATCAATTTCTTCAGAAATTCTGATAGAGAAATGTTACGATTTCTTGAAATGTTAACAATTGTACTGATTCTCATTTGATATATGCTGCCCAACGTACAAACCGAGTGTTGATTTATGTTGGTTGCACAACAGAAGAACTATACAAAATCTTTAATGTCTACAGGTACACACAACATTTATCACAAATGACCAGCATCAAATCTAAATCTATCTGCCGATCTCAAGTGGAATGACTACATTGAATCCACAGCTGCTTGGAAAGTTCGTGCCCTTTGTAGGCCTAGAAAGTTTTTCTCGTTTAAATCTATCTTACACATATATAAATCTACCATCCATCGTGTATTGAGTACTGCTGTCATATTTTGTCGGGTGCCCCTGTTATTTATCTCGGGCTTCTTGACAAAATCCAACGAAGAATCTGTAATGTAATTGATCCTCACTTGGTAGCTCAACTTCAGTCACTTTCTCACCGACATAATGTGGCTTCCCTCTGTCTTTTCTACAAATACTTTCATGGCTTCTGCTCTAACGAGCTTAGCTCCCTGGTGCCCCATCTGCATGAATATACTCGAACTACTAGACTAGCAATTAGGTCCCACCCTTTTACAGTGAAACCAATCAAATATAACTGCAATTTCTATTCTAACAGCTCGCATTTCCCGCCTGTAGAATTCCCTTCCGTATACTTGCTCCCCAGGAAACTACAATCTCCAAGAATTTAAATGCAAAGTCAATTACCAACTCTTATCTTCTTGATTCATATCCTCTCCTTGACAAGCATTGTATCATGTTCTTCTTCCTTTACACTCCACTCTCATACAGCTCTCTTCACACCTGTATTCTCATCCTTTTCTAACCCAAACGTATGAAGGTAATCGCATAAATAATGGGGGAATGAACAAAATGACAGGTGAGTTCCATAAAATTTATGCTAAAGTATTTGATTGACTGCTATTACAATCTCATCAACGGACAGAAGATTTAATAGATGAGCAATAGAAAGCGCAGAATGCAGGTGCGATGACAGATACATAGGTGGAGAGAAAGGGAAGGATATATGGGGGTATGGAGAGAGTTAGAGTCCAGTGGTTAATAGATGAGTATTGACATCGCATTTAAATTTCTGGAGATTGTAGCCGTCAGGAAAGCAAGAATATGGGAGCGAGTTCCACAGGCGGGAAGTGCGAGAGAAGAAGCTGCAGGAGTAGAATTGTCGTCTGCATTTGGCTAACCTGACTGTGAATGGGTGGGACCCAGTTGTCAGTCTGGTTGCCAGAGTAAACACCCGTTGAGGAGGCAGCAGTGACTTAAGTTCGTCCGAGCAGAAGCCATGAAAGTATTTATAGAACAGACAAAGGGAGGCCACAAATTTTTGTCTTTAATTTTTGTCTTTATTTTGCCTGATTTCGACGGTGGAGAAGTGGCTGCAGTCGAGCCGCCAGATCAGTACCTATCACATTACAGACTCTCCTTTGGAGCCTGTCGAGAACACTAAGGAGAACGGCAGGGGCGCCTGACCATAAATGGCAGCAGTACTCCATGCACGGACGGATGGTTGACTTGTATATATGCAGGATGGATTCAGGCGGAAAAACATCCTGGATCGACATAGTGACCCAACCTTCTTAGCAGTAGATTTAGCTATGGATTCAATATAGTGGTTCCATTTGAGGTCTGAGGAGAGGGTAAGCCCGAGGAGGCGTAGTGTATTGCTCTCAGGGAGAATCGCTTGGTCCATGCTTATGGGAGGCAGATGTTGCCTGTAATGGTTGACAGACATCAGCTTGGTCTTAGACGAATGGAAGTTGACAAGCCACTTCTTACCCAAGTCCACCACAGAGTGTAGATCCCGTTCAAGGTCAGCAGCGAGATTATGTCTGTCCGCCACGACAGGTTTCTTACTGGTGCGGGAGTATATTGTAGTGTCATCTGCGTAGATGCCTACTTGGGACTTGATCTCATCTGGGAGGTCGTTGATGAAAATAAGGAAGAGCGTCGGGCCCAGGATAGAGCCCTGTGGGACACCAGCATTCGTGCTGTAGGATGAAGAGGCACGCCCATTTTTTTTTCCAAATGAAGCATGAAAGCCAAAAAGTGAGAAAACAAAAAACATATTTAAGAAACAATTCACTTACCACGCAGTTTCACACAGGAAATTTGAATTGAGAAAGTTCCACTATCTTCAACTCTTGCTTTTCCCAAAAATTAACATCGAGTTAAGCTGCTTGGTAAATTTGAATTTGAAGAACAGACCATAGAGATTTCACAGGGGAGGGGTAACAAGTGACTGCTGATACCTTGGCCAGGATAGCTTCGCATAACAGAATAAGTAAAATAAATAAATGAAAACCCCACTCTATTTGTTATATTACTGTCGACGAACAACAATCATCTTGATAGACAAAGAGGAGCAAGTACACACACATATATATATATATAAATATATAAAAATATATAAAAATATTTAAACTCATATTTCTATTCTTCATTGATGACGGTTGTGTGAAGTAGTAGGATAGCCAGAGAGATATCGCACACACAGGAGCTGTCGGAGAGTTCTCTGTTTTCTTTTTGTGTCGTCTTCTCCTCTGTCTTCAGGCGTCTCGGTCAGAAACCCCAGACTCATATAACTTAAAATTCTTACACATTCTTATGCTTTTTGGGGGTTGTCGCTTAATTGACGCCAATCATATCCTTGTTGGTTAATACCTTTGGGCTTTCTGCCTTTGATCTCAATCATATCTTTGTCGGCTATAGCTTTTCAAATATTTATTGTCACTCGTGCTTTCTGTTTTTGATGTCAATCATATCTTTGTCGGTTATTGCCTTTCAAACCATTGTTATCACCTGTGTTTTCTGCCTTTGATGTCAATCAAGTTTTTATCGGTTATTCCTTTTTAAACCATTGTTGTCGCCTGTGTTTTCTGCTTTTGATGTCACTCATATCTGTGTCGGCTATTGCCTGCGTTGCTGTCTTTGAAGTTACGCTCCATCGCCACCATCAACAACAGGAATATATTTCTCTCCATTATATTTTTGACAGTCAAGGTAATATATACACATTGATATTGTGTGTTTTCGTTCGCTTACTACTACTACTACTACTACTAATAATAATAATAATAATAATAAAAATAATAATAATAATGCCGGTAGCGCTATCGTAGCTTCTAATCTTAATTGATTGGAACGGTTGACATGTACATTTGTGGTGCAGTGGATATCGGCTCGGAAGGAGAAATCGGGGAGCCGAGTTCAAATTCCAGTTGAATTCGTTGCATTCACTTACGCGCAAATACCCTTGGGAAAGCTATTAATCCGTCTCTTCCTTCCAGCTATGGGTTAAATAACAGGACAGATTGGGTTCTATCGTATTGGCTGGCAACCAATCTATCGCAGAAAGCAATGGCAACCTACTGCGGGATAATCTTCTGCCCAGTCAGTCATGTCTCTTTCGAGACATGATCGCCCATGCGTGTATCACGTATGACACTTAACTGACTGATTCCGTACCACAGATTTGACAGATGCGCTTTATAGCAAGGGAACAATCACTGTGCGGAGAGGGTTTCTTTTAGCTTGACTGGTGAGTCAGTGAAGGTATCTTGGGTGTCACATCGAGATGTTCAGAGACTGAATGAATTGACCTGAATGTATTTACGAATTATACCACTATTCTTTTGATATCCATTTTTGTTGTTGCTACTACTGTTGAATGTTCTCAACTGACATTGTTTCTGCTATTTGGTCAACCAGTAAGTTAAGTGCAATACGTGATACACGCTTTGGTCGATCATGTCTCTTTCGAGACATGACTGACTGGGCAGAAGATTATACCACAGTAAATTGCCATTGCTTTCTGCGGTAGACTGGTGAATTATATTATTATATTAATAAGTAGTAATTAGTGGGGATCAGTTTATTACTTCATGACAATAGAAAACCGATCACCCACTTTATGTCCAGTATAAGCCTTAATCATGTTTCTATTATATTCAGTCAGTCAGTTAAGTGCTATAAGTGATACACGCTTATGTCTCGAAAGAGACATGACTGACTGGGCAGAAGTTTATCCCGCAGTAGGTCGCCATTGCTTTCTGCGGTAGACTGGTGAATTATATTATTAAATTAATAAGTAGTAATTAGTGGGGGATCAGTTTATTACTTCATGACAATAGAAAACTGATCACCCACTTTATGCTCAGTAGAAGCCTTAATCATGTTTCTATTATATTCAGTCAGTCAGTTAAGTGCTATAAGTGATACACGCTTATGTCTCGAAAGAGACATGACTGACTAGGCAAAATATTATCCTGCAGTAAGATGCCATTGCTTTCTGCGGTAGACTGGTTGCCAGCCATGGCTACAGAACCCAATCTGTCTTGTTATTTGACCCATAGCATTATTAAGTTGTAATTAGTGGGAGATCAGTTTATTACTTCATAACAATAGAAAAACGATCCCCCACTTTATGCCCAGTAGAAGCCTTAATTATGTTTCCAACTATTATATTCATCCAGTCAGTTAAGTGGCATACGTGATACACGCTTTGGGCGTATTAGAAACCGAAGGGTTAATCCTGGCAGCTCAAAATCAAAATAATTTAATTCTGTTTGTTCCTTAAGAAGTTATCACGTATAAGTCACTGGTACCCCCGCCACCACTTGCCATTTCCCCAAATAAACAATGAACCATTCCTGTTATAAGAGAGAGAGAGAGAGAGAGAGAGAGAGAGAGAGAGAATAATGTTTTCATATACTTACCGTTAGCGTGTTACGCCCTTCCGTTACCCCACAGAAATTGTAGACGATTCTGTTTTGATTATAAAGTGAAACTGAAGAAAAATATCAGAGATGCTGCTTCATATGAATTGAAAGAAAGAAAGAAAGAAATAAAGGGAAGAGAGAGAGAGAGAGAGAGAGAGAGAGGAAGTAATAACGCTCTCATATGTTTAAAGGCTGCTTTAGTGAAATAAAAATCAATTGTCAATTTCAAATCTTTTTGCTTGTGTCATTTCACTTCTTTAAATAAGGACATTCATTCATAATGATCGTTAGTGTAATATTTTGTTAAAGATGGTAAGCTCAAATATTTAACAATGCAATAGGGGAACTTTCGAGTGCAGTTTATTGTCGGGATAGAAGCTAATCAAAATCATTTGCTTGGGATTAAACTGAAAATTAAAATCGAAAACCCATCACCTCTCTGCGGGTAGTTCTTGTTTTAATTTAACACCAAACGAATGTCTTTGTTTTTTTTAATATTTCACCCCCAGCAAGGCAGGACCATCACTGGTCCACAGGAAGTTATAGTGAGAAAAAACAAAACAAAAATACAAAACAAGGTATAGTGGGTGTCGAAGAATAAAAGATGGGTGGGATTCAGGAAGATGGCTATAGACCTTGCATTTAAACTTTTGGAGATTGTAGCAATCAGGAAAGCAAATAAACCGAAGAGAGTTTCACAGACAGGAAGTGCGAGGAAAGAAACTGTTAGAGTAGAAGATACGGTTACCCTTCTGTGCATAGAATACTGCCGTCATATATGGTCAGGCGCTCCTATTGTTCATCTCAGTGTTCTCGACAGGCTCCAAAGGAGAATATTTAATGTGATAGGTACTGACTTGGCAGCTCAACTCTAGCCCCTTTTTCACCGTCAGGATGTGGTTTCCCCCTGTCTCTTATACAAATATTTTCATGGCTTATGCTCCGACGAACTTAAGTCATTGGTGCCCCCGCCACAAAAAATTTACTCTTGCAACCAGACTGGTAACAAGGTCCCACCCTTTTACAGTTAGATCAACCAAATGCAGCATCCTTTTTTTTTTTCGTATTTTCCGCCTGTTGAACTCCCTTCCATATATTTGCTTTCCTGACGGCTACAACCTCCAAGAATTTAAATGCAATGTCAATACCCATATCTTCCCCACTTGACTCCAGTTCTTTCTAACTCACCTAGTATATCTTTTCCTTTCTCGCTACTTTCGCAACTATCTTCACACCTGTGTTTCCGTCCTTCTTTTGCCCTTTTTCTGACACCCCTTGGAAGTGGTTCGTCTTTCTCTTCACTCTCCTCCTGTCTAAATTTTTACTCTTATATAGACCCCTGCGCGTGAATTTTCGGTATAAGGACTTCTGATAGAAGCTTACTTTTTTTCCACCGTAGTCTCCCAGCAGTGTCACACACTTTTCTCATCTGTGCACAAGCTTCCGTATTCCCTTAGCGTAAAAATCTTTGGACTGATGTCTCAGCCAATCACTCAAAGCACCTTTGACTTCATCGTCACTTTCAAACTTCATCCTCAACACTGCTCCTTCTTTAAACAATTTAGCCCACTTGTAAACATTCTTTTGGTTGAAACTTGTGGCACCATACACAGTTGACATTCTCCTATAAATTTCAACTGGTTTGCACCCTTCAAGAACCAAATATTTGATACCTGACCTCTGTTCAATCCTGGAGCATGCTTCTTGGTCGGCCATCTTTGTTAATCTACAAAACACTCAAAGTTTTTTTTTTTCAATCTGAAAAAAAAAAAATTAAATCCCTTTGAAAAAGAAGTAAAGGAAAAAAAAAGTAAGCTTTTATCTGTATTAGAAGTCCTTATACCGAAAAATTCACCTTATTTATTGAATGACCCTCGTAGAAGTCCTTATACCGAAAAATTCACCTTATTTCTTGAATGACCCTCGTAGAAGTCCTTATACCGAAAAATTCACCTTATTTATTGAATGACCCTCGTAGAAGTCCTTATACCGAAAAATTCACTTTATTTCTTGAATGATCCTCGTAGAAGTCCTTATACCGAAAAATTCACCTTATTTCTTGAATGACCCTCGTAGAAGTCCTTATACCGAAAAATTCACCTTATTTATTGAATGACACTCGTAGAAGTCCTTATACCGAAAAATTCACCTTATTTATTGAATGACACTCGTAGAAGTCCTTATACCGAAAAATTCACTTTATTTCTTGAATGATCCTCGTAGAAGTCCTTATACCGAAAAATTCACCTTATTTCTTGAATGACCCTCGTAGAAGTCCTTATACCGAAAAATTCACCTTATTTATTGAATGACCCTCGTAGAAGTCCTTATACCGAAAAATTCACTTTATTTCTTGAATGATCCTCGTAGAAGTCCTTATACCGAAAAATTCACCTTATTTATTGAATGACCCTCGTAGAAGTCCTTATACCGAAAAATTCACCTTATTTATTGAATGACACTCGTAGAAGTCCTTATACCGAAAAATTCACTTTATTTCTTGAATGATCCTCGTAGAAGTCCTTATACCGAAAAATTCACCTTATTTCTTGAATGACCCTCGTAGAAGTCCTTATACCGAAAAATTCACCTTATTTATTGAATGACCCTCGTAGAAGTCCTTATACCGAAAAATTCACCTTATTTATTGAATGACCCTCGTAGAAGTCCTTATACCGAAAAATTCACTTTATTTCTTGAATGATCCTCGTAAAAGTCCTTATACCGAAAAATTCACCTTATTTATTGAATGACCCTCGTAGAAGTCCTTATACCGAAAAATTCACCTTATTTATTGAATGACCCTCGTAGAAGTCCTTATACCGAAAAATTCACTTTATTTCTTGAATGATCCTCGTAGAAGTCCTTATACCGAAAAATTCACCTTATTTCTTGAATGATCCTCGTAGAAGTCCTCATACCGAAAAATTCACCTTATTTATTGAATGATCCTCGTAGAAGTCCTTATACCGAAAAATTCACCTTATTTATTGAATGACCCTCGTAGAAGTCCTTATACCGAAAAATTCACCTTATTTATTGAATGACCCTCGTAGAAGTCCTTATACCGAAAAATTCACCTTATTTATTGAATGACCCTCGTAGAAGTCCTTATACCGAAAAATTCACCTTATTTATTGAATGACCCTCGTAGAAGTCCTTATACCGAAAAATTCACCTCATTTATTGAATGACCCTCGTAGAAGTCCTTATACCGAAAAATTCACCTTATTTCTTGAATGATCCTCGTAGAAGTCCTTATACCGAAAAATTCACTTTATTTATTGAGTGACCCTCGTAGAAGTCCTTATACCGAAAAATTCACCTTATTTCTTGAATGATCCTCGTAGAAGTCGTTATACCGAAACATTCACCTTATTTATTGAATGACCCTCGTAGAAGTCGTTATACCGAAAAATTCACCTTATTTCTTGAATGACCCTCGTAGAAGTCGTTATACCGAAACATTCACCTTATTTATTGAATGACCCTCGTAGAAGTCCTTATACTGAATAATTCACCTTATTTATTGAATGACCCTCGTAGATGTCTTTATACCGAAACATTCACCTTATTTATTGAATGACCCTCGTAGAAGTCTTTATACCGAAACATCCACCTTATTTATTGAATGACACTCGTAGAAGTCTTTATACCGAAACATCCACCTTATTTATTGAATGACCCTCGTAGAAGTCGTTATACCGAAACATTCACCTTATTTATTGAATGACCCTCGTAGAAGTCCTTATACCTAAAAATTCACCTTATTTATTAAATGACCCATCTTCTTTTAAAAAACTTGCATGCATCATAACCAATCCTGTACAGAAAAATGAGCCAAACTTTCCATTAATTCTCAAAGTTGATGGTGTTACTCTGTTCGGGTATTTCATTGTACATACCGACCGCATTATACAAGCTAACAGATCAGATATCGTCGAAAAAGAATTCAAGAAACAGGCGTGTTATCTTATCGACATGATCATATCGTCTGATGAAAACATTCTCACGAGAGAATTTTCTAAATATAAATATCTGGAAATATAAATTACAATTATTCTTCCAGTAAGAATAAGAACACCTAGAAATATCTTGAAGAATACGGACACACGATTTAAGAAAAGACTAGCAAGTTCGCTTTTATGTGAAATGCAGAGGATTTTGCTCAGGGGTCATACACACATAGAAAGCACGTTCAGTATCTTTCTAAAAAAAAGAAAAACTTCAATTACCTAAGATCTAATTAGAAAAACTTGGTAAAGGCCTGTATCCAACAGAAAATCAAAAGAAATCTGTGGCTTACCATTGATAAATATCCAGAAATAATTGACCATCTTGTATCAGGTTGCAGTGTTAGCACTATACGATATAAATCCTATATCTTCCAGCAGTTAACTAAAACACACAAAGTAATATTGCACACTCACAAAATCGGATCCAAACGACTAAAAGCATTTTGGTAAAACCCAACTCTAACAGACACAGTAACATTGCACACCCGCAAAAATGGATTCAAACGTCTAAAAACATTTTGGAAAAACCCAGATAGAAAAATTCACAAGTCAGTGTGAAAATCAAAATTCTGGATCCTGATTGTATCAGAAATAGAAAATACATATATGACGTTTTTTCACACCTAGAAGCGAAAATGCTCGCCGGAGCCGGTCAGAATCAGTTAGAATGGGAGCGGTATCTGATAGCATCTCAGAATGTAAGGAAGAAACTTCAAGCCGACTCGGTCATGGCTCGTCGACATCTTATTCCAATTTTCTTTTCTTCTTGCTTAATACACGCTGCCAAAGAAAACAACAATAACAACAGGATACTCGAAGTCAGTCAGTTAAATGCCATACGTGATACACGCTTGGGCGATCATGTCTCGAAAGAGACATGACTGACTGGGCAGAAGATTATCCCGCAGTAAGTTGCCATTGCTTTCTACGGTAGACTGGTGAATTATATTATTATATTAATAAGTAGTAATTAGTGGGGGATCAGTTTATTACTTCATGACAATAGAAAACCGATCACCCACTTTATGCCCAGTGGAAGCCTTAATTATGTTTCTATTATATTCAGTCAGTCAGTTAAGTACTATAAGTGATACACGCTTATGTCTCGAAAGAGACATGACGAACTGGGCAGAAGATTATCCCGCAGTAGGTTGCCATTGCTTTCTGCCGTAGACTGGTGAATTATATTATTATATTAATAAGTAGTAATTAGTGGGGATCAGTTTATTACTTCATGACAATAGAAAACCGATCACCCACTTTATGCCCAGAAGGAAGCCTTAACCATGTTTCTATTATATTCAGTCAGTCAGTTAAGTGCTATAAGTGATACACGCTTATGTCTCGAAAGAGACATGACTGACTGGGCAGAAGATTATCCCGCATTAGGTTGCCATTGCTTTCTGTGGTAGACTGGTTGCCGACCAAGGCTATAGAACCCAATCCGTCCTGCTATTTAACCCATAACTGGAAGGAAGAGACGGATTAATACCTTTCCCAAGGGTATTTGCGCGTAAGTGAATACAATGGATTCAACTGGAATTCGAACACGGCTCCCCGGTTTCTCGTTCCGAGCCGATATCCACTTTACCACAACGCACATCCGGTGTACAATTTCTTTATTTGTTTTCACCTTTTTTCTTTATTTTGTTTCACTGTTGCCAACCTAACGAAAAGGGGGGAAAGGAACATAAGACTTTACATTCTGCTACTATCAACCGTGAACTCTAAACTTCTGTGGGACATGAACATTTTTCTTCCTACAAATATGTTATATTGTTCAGTTAACGAAATTTCACTTATATTTTTATTCTTACAATTTTGCTATTATGTTTAAAAATCTTTAATTTAATGTACAAACGGAATATTTTATCCTTTTACATTTCAACATCCAACCTTCAAACTTTTGATATTTAAATAGTGGGGACTTCGGTCGTGTTTGGCACAGGGTCAATTTACCAAGCACCCTACAGCACCCTCTGAATAGAAAACACGGCGTGAAAGAGTTGGCCAATAGCTGCACTGGAAAATAAGCAACTTTACGAGAAGGAAACTGCAAGGAACTGGTATGAACATCATCCAGTTCGGTTTACAGAGAAAGGAGATGTAATGATTTTATGTGGTTTTGCAATACAGACAGTACAATCAAAAATACAATCAAATAAAAATACAATCAAAACAATTCAAAAATACAATCAAAAATACAGAGAAAGGAAATGTAATGATTTTATGTGGTTTTGCAATACAAACAGTACAATCAAAACTAATCGCCCAGACATCGTGATCAAAAACCAGGATGTATTCTCTTATTGATATGGCAGTCCCAGCATTTTGTAATGCACCTTTGAAGATCTTAAAAAAACTATCGAAATACAAGAATCTTTAAATGGCAATCACAGAAATGTGGTATATGGGGACATCAATAATTCTAGTTGTAGTTGGAACCCTCGGATTTATTGGAAAGGTTCTAATAGACTCGTTGAAGGGATTTATGTTAGACTATGCCTTAAGAAAATACAACAAATTTAGCAATTTTTTTTTTTTAATCATATCACCCCGAGCAAGGCGGTAACACCACTGATGAGCAGGAGGTTACAGAGGAGTGAAAAGATTAGAAAAGAGAAAACAGGAAACCGCATCCTAAACAGGAAACAAGGGATGAGCCTCTTAACCTGTTCAATAAACGTGGGTGGAGTGTGAACCGGGCGATAGTTTAGTCTATCTACTCCAATTGAAAAAAAAGTGAGAAGATTGGAAAAGAGAAAACCGGAAACCGCATCCTAAACAGGAAACAAGGGATGAGCCACTTCACCTGTTCAATAGACGTGGGTGGAGTGTGAACCGGGCGATAGTTTATATATAGATATGTATGTATATATACATATGTATATATATATATACATCGGCCTTTATTATAGAAGAGAGCATATATATAGTCATCCGCAGACAGATCTGTTTCGCTGTATCACAGCTCATCAGTACGGTTAGACAGCCGGTTGACTTTTACCCAGGATTGAAACCCGACTGAATTGGCGTCAGTCGGCGATTCTACCTCTGAGCTACTGGTGCTCGGTAGAAGGAGGCAGACTTTTTAGCAGATATATTATCATTATACACGCCCCAATATCCAAGTGAATATGGAACGAAGAAAATATTTAAAAACGTCAAAACATTATTTTAAAAGTGCTCAATATAAAAATAGAGATGTAAATATTAATTATAAATTATAGTATAGAACACGTACAAATTATAATCGACTACAAAGTGCACATCCTGCTTTGACATTGAAAGGACAATGTCTCATCATATATGTAACAATACCTGATGAGGCATTGTCTCTTCAATGCGGAAACAAAATCACACCCTGCAGATCCGTACATCTTCTAATATATATATATATATTATATGTATTATAAAAAGTTTAAAACAATTGACCTCATAGTCTATAATAACCCAACAGGCACTAAACTAAATTCTTTACAAAAAACCAATGTACTGTACCAATTTACATGCCCATTCAGAGATTGCATCTCTGATACTACTCAAAAACCTAGTACATATATTGGTTTTACCACAACCACGCTCTCCCGTAGACTTACATGTCATCTTTCTGATCAGAGTACTATTAAACAACATTTCTCTGAAAAACATAAACATGTAGGTAATATCAGACAGATTTTGGTCAACAATACGGTGATCCTTACTCATACAGACAGTAAGAGGAACCTGCAGATATTGGAGGCCATGTACATCAAATCAAAACAACCAACACTCAATAAAATCAACTTTAAAACAGGAAATAACATATTACATTGCATTTGACTAGATGGTTTTGTTGTCATTTCGCGCTATCCCGCGGTGTGACGTCATAAAACCGCATCGCAAACTTAAGAACTGCGTTTATTCTTTTTGGTAACTATTGCCGTTGCCAAGCGGAGTTTTATGTCAACACAAAATAAAATCGTCGGTGATGGTGGATTTTATAATATTTCAGTTTAAACTACCTCTCTGAAGATGGCTCATGTGAGCCGAAAGCTTAGAAGAAAACCAATAAATAATTATCCAAATGTTGGAGAATTTTTGTCTTTATTTTCAACTGAAATTAAAGCAAAAATACGACGTTTAGAACGGCTCATGATTAAACATAATAGACATTCATTGTCTCTTATATTTAATAGAATATGTCTAGAAAATATATATATATATATATATATATATATATATATATATATATATATATATATATATAAGTTTCGTAAAAATGACCTACGAGAAAGATTTTATTATTTCTTTTATTAGATTTTCCGTTATTCTTAATCGTGTTTCTAACTATGATATTCAGTCAGTCAGTCAAGTCTCACACGTGATACACGCTTCGGCGATTTACTGACAAGTACAGTTCGGGGAGCCGAGTTCGAATTTCAGTTGAATTCATTGCATTCACTTACGCGCAAATACCATTGGGAAAGGTATTAATCCGTCTCTTCCTTCCAGTTATGGGTTAAATAACAGGACAGATTAGGTTCTATAGCCTTGGCTGGCAACCAGTCTACCGCAGAAAGCAATGGCAACCTACTGCCGGATAATCTTCTGCCCAGTCAGTCATGTGTCTTTCGAGACATGATCGCCCAAGTGTGTTTCACATATGGCACTTAACTGACAGACAGTCCAGGCATAACGAATGGCTTTATCTCTGTAAAACGTGTGTGATTTTTTTTGTTTTTGTTTTTTACAAAAATCATCAGTGGAAAATGTCATGAAATATTTCTGATCTTATATGTTGTGGGGTTCTACCTTTTCATAAAGATGGACTCGTCCAGAGTATACTTATACTACTGCTATAGAAGCAAAACGAGAGAATGCCGCTAACCGGAGAAAACCGCGAGTAGTTCATCCTAGCTCTGTTCTCCACTCATCAAGAAGACTATTACGCAATACCCGTCAGCTTCCGACGCGGACAGACTCAATATACTACGGCTTCATTTCCAGAGACTTGTACATATACTTTTACTAACCCGTATTACTGGACTACTAATCTTCATTCAAGTCTGTATCCTTACGTTAATACACTTATTTTCTATCTCCATTACTGGCCGGTGTTCATTTATTTGTGCGGATCCCATTCCCGGGATCCACAACACCTGGACTACTAATCTTCATTCAAGTCTGTATCCTTAAGTTAATACACTTATTTTCTATCTCCATTACTGGCCGGTGTTCATTTATTTGTGCGGATCCCATTCCCGGGATCCACAAAACCTGGACTACTTATCTTCATTCAAGTCTGTATCCTTACGTTAATACACTTATTTACTATCTCCATTACTGGCCGGTGTTCATTTATTTGTGCGGATCCCATTCCCGGGATCCACAACACCTGGATTACTAATCTTCATTCAAGTCTGTATCCTTAAGTTAATACACTTATTTTCTATCTCCATTACTGGCCGGTGTTCATTTATTTGTGCGGATCCCATTCCCGGGATCCACAAAACCTGGACTACTTATCTTCATTCAAGTCTGTATCCTTACGTTAATACACTTATTTTCTATCTCAATTACAGGCCGGTGTTCATTTATTTGTACGGATCCCATTCCCGGGATCCACAAAACCTGGACTACTTATCTTCATTCAAGTCTGTATCCTTACGTTAATACACTTATTTACTATATCAATTACTGGCCGGTGTTCATTTATTTGTGCGGATCCCATTCCTGATCCACAAAACCTGGACTACTTATCTTCATTCAAGTCTGTATCCTTACGTTAATACACTTATTTACTATCTCAATTACTGGCCGGTGTTCACTTATTTGTGTGGATCCCATTCCCGGGATCCACAAAACCTGGACGACTTATCTTCATTCAAGTCTGTATCCTTACGTTAATACACTTATTTACTATCTCAATTACTGGCCGGTGTTCATTTATTTGTGTGGATCCCATTCCCGGGATCCACAAAACCTGGACTACTTATCTTCATTCAAGTCTGTATCCTTACGTTAATACACTTATTTACTATCTCAATTACTGGCCGGTGTTCATTTATTTGTACGGATCCCATTCCCGGGATCCACAAAACCTGGACTACTTATCTTCATTCAAGTCTGTATCCTTACGTTAATACACTTATTTACTATCTCAATTACTGGCCGGTGTTCATTTATTTGTGCGGATCCCATTCCCGGGATCCACAACACCTGGACTACTTATCTTCATTCAAGTCTGTATCCTTACGTTAATACACTTATTTACTATCTCAATTACTGGCCGGTGTTCATTTATTTGTGCGGATCCCATTCCCGGGATCCACAAAACCTGGACTACTTATCTTCATTCAAGTCTGTATCCTTACGTTAATACACTTATTTACTATCTCAATTACTGGCCGGTGTTCATTTATTTGTGCGGATCCCATTCCCGGATCCACAAACCTGGACTACTTATCTTCATTCAAGTCTGTATCCTTACGTTAATACACTTATTTACTATCTCAATTACTGGCCGGTGTTCACTTATTTGTGCGGATCCCATTCCCGGGATCCACAAAACCTGGACGACTTATCTTCATTCAAGTCTGTATCCTTACGTTAATACACTTATTTACTATCTCAATTACTGGCCGGTGTTCATTTATTTGTGCGGATCCCATTCCCGGGATCCACAAAACCTGGACTACTTATCTTCATTCAAGTCTGTATCCTTACGTTAATACACTTATTTACTATCTCAATTACTGGCCGGTGTTCATTTATTTGTACGGATCCCATTCCCGGGATCCACAAACCTGGACTACTTATCTTCATTCAAGTCTGTATCCTTACGTTAATACACTTAATTTACTATCTCAATTACTGGCCGGTGTTCATTTATTTGTACGGATCCCATTCCCGATCCACAAAACCTGGACTACTTATCTTCATTCAAGTCTGTATCCTTACGTTAATACACTTATTTTCTATCTCAATTACTGGCCGGTGTTCATTTATTTGTGCGGATCCCATTCCCGGGATCCACAAAACCTGGACTACTTATCTTCATTCAAGTCTGTATCCTTACGTTAATACACTTATTTTCTCTCTCAATTACTGGCCGGTGTTCATTTATTTGTGCGGATCCCATTCCCGGGATCCACAACACCTGGACTACTTATCTTCATTCAAGTCTGTATCCTTACGTTAATACACTTATTTTCTATCTCAATTACTGGCCGGTGTTCATTTATTTGTACGGATCCCATTCCCGGGATCCACAAAACCTGGACTACTTATCTTCATTCAAGTCTGTATCCTTACGTTAATACACTTATTTACTATCTCAATTACTGGCCGGTGTTCATTTATTTGTACGGATCCCATTCCCGGGATCCACAAAACCTGGACTACTTATCGTCATTCAAGTCTGTATCCTTACGTTAATACACTTATTTTCTATCTCAATTACTGGCCGTTGTTAATTTATTTGTGCGGATCCCATTCCCGGGATCCACAAAACCTGGACTACTAATCTTCATTCAAGTCTGTATCCTTACTTTGATACACTTATTTTCTATCTCAATTACTGGCCGTTGTTCATTTATTTGTGCGGATCCCATTCCCGGGATCTGCAACACCTGGACTACTAATCTTCATTCAAGTCTGTATCCTTACGTTAATACACTTATTTTCTATCTCAATTACTGGTCGTTGTTCATTTATTTGTGCGGATTCCATTCCCGGGATCCACAAAACCTGGACTACTTATCTTCATTCAAGTCTGTATCCTTACGTTAATACGCTTATTTTCTATCTCAATTACTGGCCGGTGTTCATTTATTTGTACGGATCCCATTCCCGGGATCCACAAAACCTGGACTACTTATCTTCATTCAAGTCTGTATCCTTACGTTAATACACTTCTTTACTATCTCAATTACAGGCCGTTGTTCATTTATTTGTGCGGATCCCATTCCCGGGATCCACAAAACCTGGACTACTTATCTTCATTCAAGTCTGTATCCTTACGCTAATACACTTATTTTCTATCTCAATTACTGGTCGTTGTTCATTTATTTGTGCGGATCCCATTCCCGGGAACCAGAAAACCTGGACTACTTATCTTCATTCAAGTCTGTATCCTTACGTTAATACACTTATTTTCTATCTCAATTACTGGCCGTTGTTCATTTATTTGTGCGGATCCCATTCCCGGGATCCACAAAACCTGGACTACTTATCTTCATTCAAGTCTGTATCCTTACTTTGATACACTTATTTTCTATCTCAATTACTGGCCGTTGTTCATTTATTTGTGCGGAACCCATTCCCGGGATCTGCAACACCTGGACTACTAATCTTCATTCAAGTCTTTATCCTTACGTTAATACACTTATTTTCTATCTCAATTACTGGCCGGTGTTCATTTATTTGTGCGGATCCCATTCCCGGGATCCACAAAACCTGGACTACTAATCTTCATTCAAGTCTGTATCCTTACATTGATACACTTATTTTCTATCTCAATTACTGGCCGTTGTTCATTTATTTGTGCGGCTCCCATTCCCGGGATCTGCAACACCTGGACTACTAATCTTCATTCAAGTCTTTATCCTTACGTTAATACACTTATTTTCTATCTCAATTACTGGCCGGTGTTCATTTATTTGTGCGGATCCCATTCCCGGGATCCACAAAACTTGGACTACTAATCTTCATTCAAGTCTGTATCCTTACGTTAATACACGTATTTTCTATCTCAATTACTGGCCGGTGTTCATTTATTTGTGCGGATCCCATTCCCGGGATCCACAAAATCTGGACTACTAATCTTCATTCAAGTCTGTATCCTTACGTTAATACACTTATTTTCTATCTCAATTACTGGCCGTTGTTCATTTATTTGTGCGGATCCCATTCCCGGGATCCACAAAACCTGGACTACTTATCTTCATTCAAGTCTGTGTCCTTACGTTAATACACTTATTTACTATCTCAATTACTGGCCGGTGTTCATTTATTTGTACGGATCCCATTCCCGGGATCCACAAAACCTGGACTACTAATCTTCATTCAAGTCTGTATCCTTACGTTAATACACTTATTTTCTATCTCAATTACTGGCCGGTGTTCATTTATTTGTGCGGATCCCATTCCCGGGATCCACAAAACTTGGACTACTAATCTTCATTCAAGTCTGTATCCTTACGTTAATACACTTATTTTCTATCTCAATTACTGGCCGGTGTTCATTTATTTGTGCGGATCCCATTCCCGGGATCCACAAAACTTGGACTACTAATCTTCATTCAAGTCTGTATCCTTACGTTAATACACTTATTTTCTATCTCAATTACTGGCCGGTGTTCATTTATTTGTGCGGATCCCATTCCCGGGATCCACAAAATCTGGACTACTAATCTTCATTCAAGTCTGTATCCTTACGTTAATACACTTATTTTCTATCTCAATTACTGGCCGTTGTTCATTTATTTGTGCGGATCCCATTCCCGGGATCCACAAAACCTGGACTACTTATCTTCATTCAAGTCTGTGTCCTTACGTTAATACACTTATTTTCTATCTCAATTACTGGCCGGTGTTCATTTATTTGTACGGATCCCATTCCCGGGATCCACAAAACCTGGACTACTTATCTTCATTCAAGTCTGTATCCTTACGTTAATACACTTATTTTCTATCTCAATTACTGGCCGGTGTTCATTTATTTGTACGGATCCCATTCCCGGGATCCACAAAACCTGGACTACTTATCTTCATTCAAGTCTGTATCCTTACGTTAATACACTTATTTACTATCTCAATTACTGGCCGTTGGTCATTTATTTGTGCGGATCCCATTCCCGGGATCCACAAAACCTGGACTACTTATCTTCATTCAAGTCTGTATCCTTACGTTAATACACTTATTTTCTATCTCAATTACTGGCCGTTGTTCATTTATTTGTGCGGATTCCATTCCCGGGATCTACAAAACCTGGACTACTAATCTTCATTCAAGTCTGTATCCTTACTTTGATACACTTATTTTCTATCTCAATTACTGGCCGTTCATTTATTTGTGCGGATCCCATTCCCGGGATCTGCAACACCTGGACTACTAATCTTCATTCAAGTCTGTATCCTTAAGTTAATACACTTATTTTCTATCTCAATTACTGGTCGTTGTTCATTTATTTGTGCGGATCCCATTCCCGGGATCCACAACACCTGGACTACTAATCTTCATTTAAGTCTGTATCCTTACGTTAATACACTTATTTTCTATCTCAATTACTGGCCGTTGTTCATTTATTTGTGCGGATCCCATTCCCGGGATCCACAAAACCCCGACTACTTATCTTCATTCAAGTCTGTATCCTTACGTTAATACACTTATTTTCTCTCTCAATTACTGGCCGGTGTTCATTTATTTGTGCGGATCCCATTCCCGGGATCCACAAAACCTGGACTACTTATCTTCATTCAAGTCTGTATCCTTACGTTAATACACTTATTTTCTCTCTCAATTACTGGCCGGTGTTCATTTATTTGTGCGGATCCCATTCCCGGGATCCACAACACCTGGACTACTTATCTTCATTCAAGTCTGTATCCTTACGTTAATACACTTATTTACTATCTCAATTACTGGCCGTTGTTCATTTATTTGTGCGGATCCCATTCCCGGGATCCACAAAACCTGGACTACTGATCTTCATTCAAGTCTGTATCCTTACGTTAATACACTTATTTTCTATCTCAATTACTGGCCGTTGTTCATTTATTTGTGCGGATCCCATTCCCGGGATCCACAACACCTGGACTACTAATCTTCCTTCAAGTCTGTATCCTTACGTTAATACACTTATTTTCTATCTCAATTACTGGCCGGTGTTCATTTATTTGTGCGGATCCCATTCCCGGGATCTAAAACACCTGGACTACTAATCTTCATTCAAGTCTGTATCCTTACTTTGATACACTTATTTTCTATCTCAATTACTGGCCGGTGTTCATTTATTTGTGCGGATCCCATTCCCGGGATCCACAAAATCTGGACTACTAATCTTCATTCAAGTCTGTATCCTTACGTTAATACACTTATTTTCTATCTCAATTACTGGCCGTTGTTCATTTATTTGTGCGGATCCCATTCCCGGGATCCACAAAACCTGGACTACTTATCTTCATTCAAGTCTGTATCCTTACGTTAATACACTTATTTTCTATCTCAATTACTGGCCGTTGTTCATTTATTTGTGCGGATTCCATTCCCGGGATCTACAAAACCTGGACTACTTATCTTCATTCAAGTCTGTATCCTTACGTTAATACACTTATTTTCTATCTCAATTACTGGCCGTTGTTCATTTATTTGTGCGGATTCCATTCCCGGGATCCACAAAACCTGGACTACTTATCTTCATTCAAGTCTGTATCCTTACGTTAATACACTTATTTTCTATCTCAATTACTGGCCGTTGTTCATTTATTTGTGCGGATCCCATTCCCGGGATCCACAAAACCTGGACTACTAATCTTCATTCAAGTCTGTATCCTTACTTTGATACACTTATTTTCTATCTCAATTACTGGCCGTTGTTCATTTATTTGTGCGGATCCCATTCCCGGGATCCACAACACCTGGACTACTAATCTTCATTTAAGTCTGTATCCTTACGTAAATACACTTATTTTCTATCTCAATTACTGGCCGTTGTTCATTTATTTGTGCGGATCCCATTCCCGGGATCCACAAAACCTGGACTACTTATCTTCATTCAAGTCTGTATCCTTACGTTAATACACTTATTTTCTCTCTCAATTACTGGCCGGTGTTCATTTATTTGTGCGGATCCCATTCCCGGGATCCACAAAACCTGGACTACTTATCTTCATTCAAGTCTGTATCCTTACGTTAATACACTTATTTTCTATCTCAATTACTGGCCGTTGTTCATTTATTTGTGCGGATCCCATTCCCGGGATCTAAAACACCTGGACTACTAATCTTCATTCAAGTCTGTATCCTTACTTTGATACACTTATTTTCTATCTCAATTACTGGCCGGTGTTCATTTATTTGTGCGGATCCCATTCCCGGGATCCACAAAATCTGAACTACTAATCTTCATTCAAGTCTGTATCCTTACGTTAATACACTTATTTTCTATCTCAATTACTGGCCGTTGTTCATTTATTTGTGCGGATCCCATTCCCGGGATCCACAAAACCTGGACTACTAATCTTCATTCAAGTCTGTATCCTTACGTTAATACACTTATTTTCTATCTCAATTACTGGTCGTTGTTCATTTATTTGTGCGGATCCCACTCCCGGGATCCACAACACCTGGAGTACTAATCTTCATTCAAGTCTGTATCCTTACGTTAATACACTTATTTTCTATCACAATTACTGGTCGTTGTTCATTTATTTGTGCGGGTCCCATTCCCGGGATCCACAACACCTGGAGTACTAATCTTCATTCAAGTCTTTATCCTTAAGTTAATACACTTATTTTCTATCTCCATTACTGGCCGGTGTTCATTTATTTGTGCGGATCCCATTCCCGGGATCCACAACACCTGGACTACTAATCTTCATTCAAGTCTTTATCCTTAAGTTAATACACTTATTTTCTATCTCCATTACTGGCCGGTGTTCATTTATTTGTGCGGATCCCATTCCCGGGATCTGCAACACCTGGACTACTAATCTTCATTCAAATCTGTATCCTTACGTTAATACACTTATTTTCTATCTCAATTACTGGTCGTTGTTCATTTATTTGTGCGGGTCCCATTCCCGGGATCCACAAAACCTGGACTACTAATCTTCATTCAAGTCTTTATCCTTAAGTTAATACACTTATTTTCTATCTCCATTACTGGCCGGTGTTCATTTATTTGTCGGATCCCATTCCCGGGATCTGCAACACCTGGACTACTAATCTTCATTCAAGTCTGTATCCTTACGTTAATACACTTATTTTCTATCGCAATTACTGGTCGTTGTTCATTTATTTGTGCGGGTCCCATTCCCGGGATCCACAAAACCTGGACTACTTATCTTCATTCAAGTCTGTATCCTTACGTTAATACGCTTATTTTCTATCTCAATTACTGGCCGGTGTTCATTTATTTGTACGGATCCCATTCCCGGGATCCACAAAACCTGGACTACTTATCTTCATTCAAGTCTGTATCCTTACGTTAATACACTTCTTTACTATCTCAATTACAGGCCGTTGTTCATTTATTTGTGCGGATCCCATTCCCGGGATCCACAACACCTGGACTACTAATCTTCATTTAAGTCTGTATCCTTACGTAAATACACTTATTTTCTATCTCAATTACTGGCCGTTGTTCATTTATTTGTGCGGATCCCATTCCCGGGATCCACAAAACCTGGACTACTTATCTTCATTCAAGTCTGTATCCTTACGTTAATACACTTATTTTCTCTCTCAATTACTGGCCGGTGTTCATTTATTTGTGCGGATCCCATTCCCGGGATCCACAAAACCTGGACTACTTATCTTCATTCAAGTCTGTATCCTTACGTTAATACACTTATTTTCTATCTCAATTACTGGCCGTTGTTCATTTATTTGTGCGGATCCCATTCCCGGGATCTAAAACACCTGGACTACTAATCTTCATTCAAGTCTGTATCCTTACTTTGATACACTTATTTTCTATCTCAATTACTGGCCGGTGTTCATTTATTTGTGCGGATCCCATTCCCGGGATCCACAAAATCTGGACTACTAATCTTCATTCAAGTCTGTATCCTTACGTTAATACACTTATTTTCTATCTCAATTACTGGCCGTTGTTCATTTATTTGTGCGGATCCCATTCCCGGGATCCACAAAACCTGGACTACTAATCTTCATTCAAGTCTGTATCCTTACGTTAATACACTTATTTTCTATCTCAATTACTGGTCGTTGTTCATTTATTTGTGCGGATCCCACTCCCGGGATCCACAACACCTGGAGTACTAATCTTCATTCAAGTCTGTATCCTTACGTTAATACACTTATTTTCTATCACAATTACTGGTCGTTGTTCATTTATTTGTGCGGGTCCCATTCCCGGGATCCATAACACCTGGAGTACTAATCTTCATTCAAGTCTTTATCCTTAAGTTAATACACTTATTTTCTATCTCCATTACTGGCCGGTGTTCATTTATTTGTGCGGATCCCATTCCCGGGATCCACAACACCTGGACTACTAATCTTCATTCAAGTCTTTATCCTTAAGTTAATACACTTATTTTCTATCTCCATTACTGGCCGGTGTTCATTTATTTGTGCGGATCCCATTCCCGGGATCTGCAACACCTGGACTACTAATCTTCATTCAAATCTGTATCCTTACGTTAATACACTTATTTTCTATCTCAATTGCTGGTCGTTGTTCATTTATTTGTGCGGGTCCCATTCCCGGGATCCACAAAACCTGGACTACTAATCTTCATTCAAGTCTTTATCCTTAAGTTAATACACTTATTTTCTATCTCCATTACTGGCCGGTGTTCATTTATTTGTGCGGATCCCATTCCCAGGATCTGCAACACCTGAACTACTAATCTTCATTCAAGTCTGTATCCTTACGTTAATACACTTATTTTCTATCGCAATTACTGGTCGTTGTTCATTTATTTGTGCGGGTCCCATTCCCGGGATCCACAACACCTGGACTACTAATCTTCATTCAAGTCTTTATCCTTAAGTTAATACACTTATTTTCTATCTCCATTACTGGCCGGTGTTCATTTATTTGTGCGGATCCCATTCCCGGGATCTGCAACACCTGGACTACTAATCTTCATTCAAGTCTTTATCCTTAAGTTAATACACTTATTTTCTATCTCCATTACTGGCCGGTGTTCATTTATTTGTGCGGATCCCATTCCCGGGATCCACAACACCTGGACTACTAATCTTCATTCAAGTCTGTATCCTTACGTTAATACACTTATTTACTATCTCAATTACTGGCCGGTGTTCATTTATTTGTGCGGATCCCAGTCCCGGGATCCACAACACCAGGACTACTAATCTTCATTCAAGTCTGTATCCTTCCGTTAATACACTTATTTTCTATCTCAATTACTGGCCGGTGTTCATTTATTTGTGCGGATCCCATTCCCGGGATCCACAACACCTGGACTACTAATCTTCATTCAAGTCTGTATCCTTACGTTAATACACTTATTTTCTATCTCCATTACTGGCCGGTGTTCATTTATTTGTGCGGATCCCATTCCCGGGATCCACAACACCTGGACTACTAATCTTCATTCAAGTCTTTATCCTTCCGTTAATACACTTATTTTCTATCTCAATTACTGGCCGGTGTTCATTTATTTGTGCGGAACCCATTCCCGGGATCCACAAAATCTGGACTACTAATCTTCATTCAAGTCTGTATCCTTACGTTAATACACTTATTTTCTATCTCAATTACTGGCCGTTGTTCATTTATTTGTGCGGATCCCATTCCCGGGATCCACAAAACCTGGACTACTTATCTTCATTCAAGTCTGTGTCCTTACGTTAATACACTTATTTTCTATCTCAATTACTGGCCGGTGTTCATTTATTTGTACGGATCCCATTCCCGGGATCCACAAAACCTGGACTACTTATCTTCATTCAAGTCTGTATCCTTACGTTAATACACTTATTTTCTATCTCAATTACTGGCCGGTGTTCATTTATTTGTACGGATCCCATTCCCGGGATCCACAAAACCTGGACTACTTATCTTCATTCAAGTCTGTATCCTTACGTTAATACACTTATTTACTATCTCAATTACTGGCCGTTGGTCATTTATTTGTGCGGATCCCATTCCCGGGATCCACAAAACCTGGACTACTTATCTTCATTCAAGTCTGTATCCTTACGTTAATACACTTATTTTCTATCCCAATTACTGGCCGTTGTTCATTTATTTGTGCGGATTCCATTCCCGGGATCTACAAAACCTGGACTACTAATCTTCATTCAAGTCTGTATCCTTACTTTGATACACTTATTTTCTATCTCAATTACTGGCCGTTCATTTATTTGTGCGGATCCCATTCCCGGGATCTGCAACACCTGGACTACTAATCTTCATTCAAGTCTGTATCCTTAAGTTAATACACTTATTTTCTATCTCAATTACTGGTCGTTGTTCATTTATTTGTGCGGATCCCATTCCCGGGATCCACAACACCTGGACTACTAATCTTCATTTAAGTCTGTATCCTTACGTTAATACACTTATTTTCTATCTCAATTACTGGCCGTTGTTCATTTATTTGTGCGGATCCCATTCCCGGGATCCACAAAACCCCGACTACTTATCTTCATTCAAGTCTGTATCCTTACGTTAATACACTTATTTTCTCTCTCAATTACTGGCCGGTGTTCATTTATTTGTGCGTATCCCATTCCCGGGATCCACAAAACCTGGACTACTTATCTTCATTCAAGTCTGTATCCTTACGTTAATACACTTATTTTCTCTCTCAATTACTGGCCGGTGTTCATTTATTTGTGCGGATCCCATTCCCGGGATCCACAACACCTGGACTACTTATCTTCATTCAAGTCTGTATCCTTACGTTAATACACTTATTTACTATCTCAATTACTGGCCGTTGTTCATTTATTTGTGCGGATCCCATTCCCGGGATCCACAAAACCTGGACTACTGATCTTCATTCAAGTCTGTATCCTTACGTTAATACACTTATTTTCTATCTCAATTACTGGCCGTTGTTCATTTATTTGTGCGGATCCCTTTCCCGGGATCCACAAGACCTGGACTACTAATCTTCCTTCAAGTCTGTATCCTTACGTTAATACACTTATTTTCTATCTCAATTACTGGCCGGTGTTCATTTATTTGTGCGGATCCCATTTCCGGGATCTAAAACACCTGGACTACTAATCTTCATTCAAGTCTGTATCCTTACTTTGATACACTTATTTTCTATCTCAATTACTGGCCGGTGTTCATTTATTTGTGCGGATCCCATTCCCGGGATCCACAAAATCTGGACTACTAATCTTCATTCAAGTCTGTATCCTTACGTTAATACACTTATTTTCTATCTCAATTACTGGCCGTTGTTCATTTATTTGTGCGGATCCCATTCCCGGGATCCACAAAACCTGGACTACTAATCTTCATTCAAGTCTGTATCCTTACGTTAATACACTTATTTTCTATCTCAATTACTGGTCGTTGTTCATTTATTTGTGCGGATGCCACTCCCGGGATCCACAACACCTGGAGTACTAATCTTCATTCAAGTCTGTATCCTTACGTTAATACACTTATTTTCTATCACAATTACTGGTCGTTGTTCATTTATTTGTGCGGGTCCCATTCCCGGGATCCACAACACCTGGACTACTAATCTTCATTCAAGTCTTTATCCTTAAGTTAATACACTTATTTTCTATCTCCATTACTGGCCGGTGTTCATTTATTTGTGCGGATCCCATTCCCGGGATCCACAACACCTGGACTACTAATCTTCATTCAAGTCTTTATCCTTAAGTTAATACACTTATTTTCTATCTCCATTACTGGCCGGTGTTCATTTATTTGTGCGGATCCCATTCCCGGGATCTGCAACACCTGGACTACTAATCTTCATTCAAATCTGTATCCTTACGTTAATAAACTTATTTTCTATCTCAATTACTGGCCGTTGTTCATTTATTTGTGCGGATCCCATTCCCGGGATCCACAAAACCTGGACTACTTATCTTCATTCAAGTCTGTATCCTTACGTTAATACACTTATTTTCTCTCAATTACTGCCGTGTTCATTATTTAGTGGATCCCATTCCCGTGGGATCCACAAAACCTAATTACTTATCTTCATTCAAGTCTGTATCCTTACGTTAACACACTTATTTTCATCTCAATTACTGGCCGTTGTTCATTTATCGTGCGGATCCCATTCCTGGACCCAAAACACCTGGACTACTAATCTTCATTCAAGTCTGTATCCTTACTTTGATACACTATTTTCTATCTCAATTACCGGTGTTCATTTATTTGTGCGGATCCCCCATTCCTGTGGATCCACAAAACCTGGACTACCATCTTCATTCAAGTCTGTATCCTTACGTTAATACACTTATTTTCTATCTCAATTACTGGTCGTTGTTCATTTAAGTTTGTGCGGATCCCACTCCCGGGACTCACAACACCTGGAGTGCCAATCTTCATTCAAGTCTGTATCCTCTACGGCAAGAAGACAATTTATTTTCTATCACAATTACTGGTCGTTGTTCATTTATTTGTGCGGGTCCCATTCCCGGGATCCACAACACCTGGACTACTAATCTTCATTCAAGTCTTTATCCCTTAAGTTAATACACTTATTTTCTATCTCCATTACTGGCCGGTGTTCATTTATCAGGCGGACCTATTCCCGGACTCAGCAACACCTGGACGACACCTTCATTCAAGTCTTTATCCTTAAGTTAATACACTTATTTTCTATCTCCATTACTGGCCGGTGTTCATTTATTTGTGCGGATCCCATTCCCGGGATCTGCAACACCTGGACTAATCTTCATTCAAATCTGTATCCTTACTAATACACTTATTTTCTATCTCAATTACTGGTCGTTGTTCATTTATTTGTGCGGGTCCCATTCCCGGGATCCACAAAACCTGGACTACTAATCTTCATTCAAGTCTTTATCCTTAAGTTAATACACTTATTTTCTATTCCCATTACTGGCCGGTGTTCATTTATTTGTGCGGATCCCATTCCCGGATCGCAACACCTGGACTACTAATCTTCATTCAAGTCTGTATCCTTACGTTAATACACTTATTTTCTATCGCAATTACTGGTCGTTGTTCATTTATTTGTGCGGTCCCATTCCCGGGATCCACAACACCTGGACTACTAATCTTCATTCAGCCTTATCCCGTTACTAATTTATTTTCATTCCTATTACTGGCCGGTGTTCATTTATTTGTGCGGATCCCATTCCCGGATCTGCAACACCCGCCAGATCTACTAATCTTCATTCAAGTCTTTATCCTGGCTAATACATACTTATTTTCTATCTCCATTACTGGCCGGTGTTCATTTATTTGTTCGATCCCATTCCCGGGATCTGCAACACCTGACCACTAATCTTCATTCAAGTCTGTATCCTTACGTTATTACCCTATTTTCTATCGCAATTTACTGGTCGCTGTTCATTTATTTGTGCGGGTCCCATTCCCGGGATCCACAACACCTGACTACTAATCTTCATTCCGGCCTTATCCTGCTAATACATACTTATTTTTCATCTCCATTACTGGCCGGTGTTCATTTATTTGTGCGGATCCTATCTCCGTGGATCTGCAACATTCCGACTACTAATCTTCATTCAAGTCTTTATCCTGCTAATATATTCTATTTTCTATTCCATTACTGGCCGGTGTTCATTTATTTGTGCGGATCCCATTCCCGGGATCCACAACACCTGGACTATCATCTTCATTCAAGTCTTTATCCTTACGTTAATACACTTATTTTCTCTATCTCCATTACTGGCTCGGTGTCTTCATTTGTTTGTGCGGATCCCATCTCGGGATCCACAACACCTGGACTACTGACCTTCATTCAAGTCTTTATCCTTCCGTTAATACACTTATTTTCTATCTCATCATTTCTGGCCGGTGTTCATTTATTTTGTAAGTGGATCCCATTCCCGGGATCCACAACACCTGGACTACTAATTCTATTCAAGTCTGTATCCTTACGTTAATACACTTATTTTCATTCCATTACTGGCCGGTGTTCATTTATTTGTGTTTTTTTGATCCCATTCCCGGGATCCACAACACCTGGACTACTAATCTTCATTCAAGTCTTTATCCTTACGTTAATACACTTATTTTCATCTCCATTACTGGCCGTTCATTATTTGTGGATCCCATTCCCGGGATCCACACCAGGACTAATCTTCATTCAAGTCTGTATCCTTCCGTTAATACACTTATTTTCTATCTCACTACTGGCCGGTGTCTATTTATTTGTGCGGATCCCATTCCTTGGATCCACAACACCTGGACTACTAATCTTCATTCAAGTCTGTATCCTTACTTTAATACACTTATTTTCTATCTCCATTACTGGCCGGTGTTCATTTATTTGTGCGGATCCCATTCCCGGGATCCACAACACCTGGACTACTAATCTTCATTCAAGTCTTTATCCTTCCGTTAATACACTTATTTTCTATCTCAATTACTGGCCGGTGTTCATTTATTTGTGCGGATCCCATTCCCGGGATCCACAACACCTGGACTACTAATCTTCATTCAAGTCTGTATCCTTACGTTAATACACTTATTTTCTATCTCCATTACTGGCCGGTGTTCATTTATTTGTGCGGATCCCATTCCCGGGATCCACAACACCTGGACTACTAATCTTCATTCAAGTCTTTATCCTTCCGTTAATACACTTATTTTCTATCTCAATTACTGGCCGGTGTTCATTTATTTGTGCGGATCCCATTCCCGGGATCCACAACACCTGGACTACTAATCTTCATTCAAGTCTGTATCCTTACGTTAATACACTTATTTTCTATCTCCATTACCTACCGGTGTTCATTTATTTGTGCGGATCCCATTCCCGGGATCCACAACACCTGGACTACTAATCTTCATTCAAGTCTTTATCCTTCCGTTAATACACTTATTTTCTATCTCAATTACTGGCCGGTGTTCATTTATTTGTGCGGATCCCATTCCCGGGATCCACAACACCTGGACTACTAATCTTCATTCAAGTCTGTATCCTTACGTTAATACACTTATTTTCTATCTCCATTACTGGCCGGTGTTCATTTATTTGTGCGGATCCCATTCCCGGGATCCACAACACCTGGACTACTAATCTTCATTCAAGTCTTTATCCTTACGTTAATACACTTATTTTCTATCTCCATTACTGGCCGGTGTTCATTTATTTGTGCGGATCCCATTCCCGGGATCCACAACACCTGGACTACTAATCTTCATTCAAGTCTTTATCCTTACGTTAATACACTTATTTTCTATCTCCATTACTGGCCGGTGTTCATTTATTTGTGCGGATCCCATTCCCGGGATCCACAACACCTGGACTACTAATCTTCATTCGAGTCTTTATCCTTACGTTAATACACTTATTTTCTATCTCCATTACTGGCCGGTGTTCATTTATTTGTGCGGATCCCATTCCCGGGATCCACAACACCTGGACTACTAATCTTCATTCAAGTCTGTATCCTTACGTTAATACACTTATTTTCTTTTTTTCTTTTTTTTATTTAAAAAAAAATGAAAATGTCTTCTAGTTTTGTATTCCTTTAAAAATGTGTTATGGTAATTATTTTTTCTTCAAAAATTTATTGTTGGTAATATTTTTCCTTCGAAAATATATATTTTTCTATAAAAGCTTTTTTTATGTATATATATTTCTATAAAAGTGTATTTTTATACTTTCACAGTGTTTTGACCCCAGTTTAGGGGATTAAATATTTACCCATAGCTGGGAGCTTAACAGGTGCTACTACTACTCCGGGTCAGGGTGGACCTGGGAACAACGGCAATTAAGAGGTGGTTGCATGCACCTCTCAACCTCCCTATCAGAAGCCTTGCTGCCGGATGCAGTTTACCGTCATGCCCAGGACCAAGAAACATAAGAAAATAATAATAATAATAATAACTAGTTTTACTTCTTGAAAATGTCGGTGTTTTCTTATTTTAATATTCTCAAGTTCATGATTGAATATGCTCATGGCGAGTTCTAGGACAATAAAATACCCGTAGAAATTCCTCTATCACACAGTTAAATATTTTTACTTAATAACTTAAACAAAATATTGCAATGACGATCATAAATATGTATGATGGCCGATATTTTAAGAAGTGGGTACAACTGAAAAGATTTGAATTTGACATCTTCTGTCATTTCACTGAAACAGCCGGTACAAAATTTGTTTTTTCTTTCTTTCTGTATTTCTTAAATTCATTTTCTCCCTGAAACCAATTAGTGTTCACTCTTTTTCCATCAGATCAAACCTGAACAGTTCCTTATTTCTCAAATATTTCTTTCTTTCTTTTTTTTTCTTTCATTTTCTCACTGAAACCAAGTAGTGTATTTCCCCTCTTTCCACAAGATCAAAACGCAATACTCCTTTGTTTATGAAGTATTGACAGGAGACGTTAAACCATTCTTTCTTCTTTTCCTTCTTTCTTTTTTTCTTTCTTTTTCTCACTGAAACCAAGTAGTGTCTTTCCCCTCTTTCTACGCAAAAAAACTTAATTATTCATTCATTATTTAAGAGATATTGGCAGGGTGTAACTGTCGCATGAACTAACGAAGGACGAGACAAGTACAGTTATAATAAGATAATACATTACTTTTGGCTCTCGTGGCTTTCGTTCTAATTTGACTGTAGTTGTCTTTGTGAGTTAAGGTAGGTGATAAATATCCCACGAGGTCAAAGAGAAAACTATTGGGACTGTTGCTATGGGTACGAAGCTACCCAGAGTGAAGCCGCTTGGTAAACATTGACCTCCAGCTGTATCGTGCATGCACACTATGTTATAATGTTATCGTTAAATTCTATTGTATATGACAGTGTTTGGAAGGAAAGTGTGTAGAGTGTGGTCGTCTGACCACACGACAGAGGTTTTATCCGTGACTATGGCTTGTGCTGTAGGTTTTGGCTGAGCAAAGTTCCCAATGTCGAACAACCACGACATTCCTCAGATTTCGCCCTTTGCGACTTTTCCTCTTTTCAAAAATCGAATCCAACTTGAAAAGAACAAGTCGAGAAAATTAACGAGAATGCGACGAGACAGCTGCTTGCTATCCCCAAAAAGAGTATTCTCACACGAATGATTCCGTCTATGGAAACGACTCTGGATAAAGTTTGTGGATTCAGAAAGGGACTCCCCAAATAAAAAGTTCGTTCCTGCATATATCATCTACCTCTAGGTAAAAATTCGTTCATGCTTAGACCATAGTCCTATAGGTAAAAAAAAAAAAAAAAAAAAAAAAAACTAATCATGCGTAGACCTTCTCTCTGGAGGTCAAAAATTCGTTCCTGCGTAGATCATCAGTCTCCGGATAAAATTAGTTTGTGTAGATCATCCCTCTCCAGGGAAATAATTCATTCATGTGTAGACCATCTCCCTTCAGGTGAAAAAATCGTTTCATGCATACATCATCCTTCTCCAGGTAAAAAAATTCATTCGTGCGTAGAACATCAGTCTGAAGGTAAAAGATCCCTTCATTTGTAGACCATCCCTCTCCAGGTAAAAAATTTTGTTCACGCGCACATCATCCCGCGCCAGGTAAAAAGTTCGTTAATGCGTACACTAAACCTCTCCTTCATTCGTGCATAGAACATTCTTCTCCAGGTAAAAAATTAATTCTTGTGTATGCCTTCCCTCTCTAAAACAATTAATTAATGTGTAGACCATCCTTCTCCAGGCAAAAAAAAAAAAAAAAATTTCATTTATGCTTACACCATCCCTCACCAGGTAAAAAAAAAATTTCATGCGTCCACCATAGTTATCCAGGTAAATACATGTTCATGTATAGACAATACGTTTCCAGGTAAAAATAAATTCATGCGTAGGCCTTCTCTCTCCAGGTAACTATTTCATTCATGTATATTTACCTGGAGGTAACTATACATGAAGAAAATACAGGTAGAAAATTCGTTCATGCGATCATTAAACCTGCACTAGGTAAAAATTCATTTATGCGTACATCATCACTTTCCAGGTAAAAATACATTCATGCATAGACCATTCTTCTCCAGGTATAATTCATGCGTAGGCGTTCCCTCTCCAAGGAAATAATTCATGTATGTGTAGTTTATCCCTCTCAAATTAAAAAAAAATTAATTCATGTGTACACCATTCCTGTCCAGATAAAAAAAATATGTTCATGCGTAAACTCTACTTTTCCAGGTAAAAATTAATTAATGCGTAGGCTTTCTGTTTCTAGTGAAATAATTCATTCATGTTCAGACCATCCCTCTCTAGGTCAAAAAAATTCATTCATGTTTACACCTTCCCTCTGCAGGTAATGCGTAGACCATCCCTCTCCAAGTAAAAGCCACGTAAAAATGAATCCATTCGTAGGCCTTCCATCTCCAGAGTAATAACTAATTCATGTGTAGACCATACAACTCCAGGTAAAAAAATCGTTCATGCGTAAATCATCGCGCTCTAGTTAAAAAGACGTTCATGCGTAGACCATTACTCTCCAGGTAAAAATTAATTCATGCGTAGGCCTTCACTCTCCGGGGAAATAATTCATTCATATGTAGACCATCCCTCTCCAGGAAAAACACACACACACACACACACACACACACACACACACACACACACACACACACACACACAAAAAAAAAAACCCCAAAAAAAACATGACAACCGATATACTCCAACTTGAAGGCTCGCCTTTGACACTGACACGTGGCTGCTGATTCTATTGGGACAACCTTTCGCTCGAGCCGTGAAGTCTACGAAGCCCTTCCCCCAGCGATGTCATATTATCACGGCCACATCATTAGCTATAGCGCCCAGGCAACCGAGCTTTGAAAATAGTAAAATTTGTTTTCCTCTGTTAGATAACTTCTGAAGGATTGTCTGGTAAAATGGTGTCTGGCATGATAGGCATACGAAACTGAGAGGCGTTACTGAATTCCTTCTTGCGGAAAACATCTCAACATTTGACACTGTATCTCTGTGGAGACCAAAGATAGATGTACACACACTCGATGGGTAATGCGTTTCAGAAGTAACGACAGTAATTCATGTGAGAATTTGCGTTCCAGGCAGTCCCACTTATCTGTCTATCCACGGAACGAGAAGCTATTGCTGATAAAAATACACAACCAATGATGCTGAATACGTAAAGATATAGTTTTTCGTAGCTGAAAATCGGAAGGAAGGCTTAAAAAATTTAGCAATTAGAAGACATTTTGAAGCTAAGTAATGGTAAAAAAAGTTGTTGTTTAGAGCAACAAGATACAAGTGGTTGTGGAGAGCCATGATCGCCCATGGTACATAGAAATGTAAATGGATTTCAAAACGACGACAAATTGGGATGGTAACGAGTTAAAATTAATTAGGAACAGCAAAACAGGGAAGTTGTGGAGAGCTATGATCACCATCATCCTGAAGAAATATGGTACATAAAGGAAATAGATTACAAAACGAAAACCAAAGGGATAGTAAAAAGGTATAAACTATGTATTAGAAACAGGAAGTTGTGGAGAGCCGTAAACGGATATGTTTTGGAGAGATTTGGCACCTAAATGAAGTGAATGGATTGAAAATAAAGACAAAAAGATGGTAAAGAATTAAAAGCTACAGGATGTTGTGGAGAGCTGCTTCAGGATGTTGGCAATCTTGGCTCTGTGCAATTCCTGTCATTTGTACCTCTAAAAAATTGAGGCTCATTCTTCTTCTACGGGCCGTATTCCCTTCAGGATTCTGGCAATCACGGCTCTCCACAACTTCCTTTTCTTTTGTATCTCTCAGCAATGTTTGTATATTTGCTATCTTTCCTATCTTTCAAACATTTAATTAATCTTTACCTTTACCTGATATATGTGCTGTTAGTGTTAAATTTTCTAAGCCGTCTTTTCTCATTATGTGCCCTAGATAACTGTCTTTATCTGATTCTGTGTTTAAATTTCGTTTTTTTTTTGTTACTATTTTCATTCTATTTCTTCGTTGTTGCTCACATGTATTCTCAACATCCTTCTGTAGAACCACATTTCTGTTGCCCATGTTTCTTCTTCACCTGTGAGAAGATTGTCCTCCTGCATTCAGTGCCATATAGAAGGACCGATATTACATAACAGTTGAGGACTGTCTTTGTATATATTTCTGAGGTTAGGTAGTAATTACAGTATTTACATTATTCGGACACGTGAGGAGATAGAAAAATCAGGCGTTATATCTGTGATATCTGCATATACTGTGAAGACTGTGGTCACGTATAATGCATCCTGATATGACTACTAATTTTCTCGGAATAGCATAAATGTCAAGGCTGAATATGTTTTTCTTACCCTTTTCTATTTTCATGTATTTCCTGACTTCCCACTTTTGAATTTATGCATCCTTTTAACAACCATCGCCTTTGACAAGTTATTTCTCATATTCTTTTATGCATATCTACTTTATTTATGGGAATATGCGTTGTGGTGCAGTGGATATCGGCTCGGAACGAGAAATCGGGGAGCCGAGTTCGAATTCCAGTTGAATTCATTGCATTCACTTACGAGCAAGTACCCTTGGGAAAGGTATTAATCCGTCTCTTCTCCCTCCAGTTATGAGTTAAATAACAGAACAGATTGGGTTCTATTGCCTTGGCTGGCAACCAGTCTACAGCAGAAAGCAACGGCAACCTACTGCAGAATAATCTTCTGCCCAGTCAGTCATGTCTCTTTCGAGACATGATCGCCTAAGCGTGTTTCACGTATGGCACTTAACTGACTGACTTTATTTATGAGGTTCTTTTTTTCTATTTCAGCACCCTTTTCGTTGAGCTATTCATCTTTTGCTTACCTACATTTGATTCCAATTTCTTTTCGCAGTGTTTTATATTCTGTTCCATACATTGGCACTGTTTGCTGTCTTTTTTTCATCATTTCTAGAATTCTGTCATTCATTCTTTCTTTCCTTATCTAGTTTTATTGAAGAAGATCTCTTTTGCCGATGTTTCTAAGGCGTCTTTTGATGTATCGTACTTAATCTCATTTAAACTGCTTTTAATTCTGTCGGTATACAGCTATTCAAGTCGATCGTATTTCACTTAAGGTACTGTCTTAGCTTGCTTCAAATTGCGTAGTTGCATTCTAAGAATATATATCCCTGGAAGAAGATCAGTGCTACAGTCAGCACTTGGATATGTTTTACAGTGTAAAACTAGATTCTTGAATCTTTGATTGATGGTCAGATAGTCAAATTTGGTTTTTAGAATCACTTGACTTTCTTCATGTATATGAAAGTCTTAGATATTTTTAAATTGATCATCTGTCATTCATCAAAGGGGCCATTTTTCTCCACATTCATTACTAGTTCCTAGACCGAAAATTTGTCAACTATCAGGTCATCCCATAAGTTCTGTCCGAATTTAACTTCATTAAATTTGAATAAAACTTTCATAGTATTTTAGAATATCAAATGAAATTAAAATCCCTTTTTATATATTTGGATACATTTAAACTAACTAAATTTTATTTTACATATTAACAGAAATAAGAAATACTTTGATTAAAGCCCTTCTAACATGGAGGTATCCAAGGAGCATTTAAGGCACCTTATGGTCATCAGTAAAAAGGGCAGCCCAACATGCCAAATACAGGTCGGGAATACCAGAATCAATCAGGTACAAAATTTAAATACCTGAGAAGCGTTATAACAGAAGACAGAAAGTGCGACACAAAGATCCGAAGGCGAATTGGCATGGCGGAGGAAGCATTCCAGAAGTTGAGTAAAGTATTAAGAAACAGGACAATTTCACTAGAAATTAGAAAGAGAGTACTGGATTGCTACGTGTTGTCCGTCCTTCAATAGGGAATGCTGGACAATATCATCAATGATGAAGGAAAAACTTGAAGCAACTGAAATATGGTTCTACAGAAGGATGATGCGGATATAAAGTGGGGGATCTGTTCCATATGACAATCTATATATAAACTGACCCCTCACTTCGTGGTCACAGAAGTTTCTATACATTTATATTCCTGAGATCCAAAAGCACAAGGATGCATTCCAGAAGTTGAGTAAGGTATTAAGAAACAGGACAATTTCGCTAGAAACAAGGAAGAGAGTACTGGATTGCTACGTGCTGTCCGTCCTTCAATATGGCAGTGAATGCTGGACAATACCATCAAAGATGAAGGAAAAACTTGAAGCAACTGAAATGTGGTTCTACAGAAGGATGCTGCGAGGAATGAAGATTGTATAGTGTAACAAGAGAAGTCATGAACTTGCTGACGATGGTTCGCAAAAATCAGAACTGAAGATTGAAGATGGAGATCGAACAGGCGATCCAGTTGAGTTCAATGATAAGCTTCTTGCGACAGCACTTGAAGAAAATCCTGCATTATAAGTTGAAGAATTGACAATAAAGCTTAGTTCAAACCATGCAAGTGTTCCTCGCCATCTTCGGCGACTTGGAAAGGCTCTTAAACTTGGAAAATGGATACCTCATGAATTGTCTGAAAGCAACCGCAAATCCCGAGTTGACATCTGGTCTTTACTCCATTCTCGTGAATTAATTTCACTCTTTTTGGATAGACATGTAACTGGTGTTGAAAAAATGGATCTTCTATCGTAATATTAAACGCCGTTAACAGTCGCTTAGTAAAGGGCAAAACGCCAAACCACAACCAAGTAAGGAACTTCATGAGAAGAATGTTCTCCTCTCTATCTGGTGTGATTGCAAAGGAGTAACTCACTTTGAATTCTTACCACCTAATGCAACAATAAATGGTCAAGTCTACTCTCAGCAATTAGAGCGTTTGAATCAAGCTTTGACGAAAAAAAGGCCTGATTTAGTGAGTCGAAAAGGAGTGATGTTTCATCAGGACGATGCACGACCTCACACTGCAAAAAATTACATCACAGAAAATCGAAGAGTTTGGTTGGGAAAATAATTCCTCATCCACCTTACTCTCCCGCTCTTGCTCCTTCCGACTACAATTTGTTTCAGAGTTTACAAAATCATTTGCAGGAAATAACTTTCACAAGAATGGAGGAGATCGAAACTGACATTGCATATATATATATATATATATATATATATATATATATATATATATATATATATTGTAACAAAGTTGTGGAACTCGTAGGTTTTTTAACCTGCTGTTCATGCATTTACTTTTATAAAGAGTGCTCGATACAAACGTAGAGCGTTATATTGTTACAATATATATATATATATATATATATATATATATATATATATTGGGCAATTCGGTATGGTGTAATGGTTAGCAAGCTCGTCTCGTTAGGATCATTATAACTGAGTAATGAGTTCCATCCTCACTGGGTACCCACTACTTTCGACCGTGTGTCACGTCTAAGCTACGCTTAAAAAATCACCTTCCTCCAGGTTTGGGGGTTGGGCGCAGGGCTAACAACCCTGCCGATAAAAAATACTTTATTACGGAAACAGCAAAAACGCAGCCCTACACACCATTGGGTGTAACGAAAGAGATTATTTTGTATTATATATATATATATATAATAAAATAAATTTTCAGTATTCAAAATTGTTGAATGAACATTTCAACATGAAATCCCTAAGAGAGATTTCACATCTCCTCAGCAACGGTACATATTTCAAAATGGAAATAAAAATAAGAATAAAAAAAAAGAGATAATAAAAAGAGAATAAAAAAAGAGAGAATAAAAAAAGAGAGAATAAAAAAGAGAATAAAAAAAGAGAGAATAAAAAAGAGAGAATAAAAATAAAAATAAAAAAATAAAAAATAAAAACAGAAATAACGGTTAATATTTGAGAAATTTACGTCGCAAAAAATTTCGGAAGCAAATCATGTCTATTCTTAGATTTAAACTTTTAAATAGAGTTGTCCGTGAAGAAATGGAAAATTTGGTTTCGTCTAGCTTTACAAAGGAAAGGGGCTTAAATGAATAAGAAGGAATAGAGAAATCAGAATTTTTGGGATTTACCTTCCTACTTTTCCGTTTTGATTAAAGTATTTTAATAATATATATATATATATATATATATATATATATTAATGCAGGTTTCATTGAATAATATAGACAAATTTTGTCTATTAATTTTGTGTAGGATCCGTTCATACCGTCTGATATACTTGATGGTGATGTCGTTGAAAGACAACAAAAAATCACAGTATCTGTTGAATTTTTTATCGGGTCTAAGCTTTCGGCTCACATAAGCCATTATCAAAGAGTAAATATTAACACACAGTAAACATAGAACATTTAAGCTATTAACAATAAAGATAATTGAATTGAAAATATAAGTCCATCCCTACCGTGGCGGATGGCCGAAGACAGTGACAAAATAGTGGTGTTGTGGTCCCTGGTCTGATTACAGACATTTGAGTACGTTATTGGAAATATCGAAATTGATTGTATTGTTGGCACTAATGAGTTTATTAAGTTTAGATTTTAGTTGGTGTGTCGAGTTTTTGTTAATTTTTTTAAATTTTGTGTGGTCATGGAGTATGTGGTTGAGTTTTGTGTTGTAATCTGATTTGTTAAGTACAACAAAGATGTTAGCCTTGTCAGCTTTTTTTACAATTATGTGAAGGTGGTTGCGTAGTTCGTGCGCGGCACTTTTTAGTTGTTTCGATAGAATTTTTGAGGAGCTTCTGCTTTTATCATGGCGATCTTTGATTGCCTCAGCCTTAAGTAGATCTTTCAGTTCGGGTTTAACGGTTATAAGTTTTTCATCTTGTAATTTAGTGATGCTTTGATAGAGCGTTTCTATTTCAATTTTTTTAGTAAGCTGGTTATACTTACGGTATATATGGCAGTTAGGTCCAAGGTTGAGTAATTCTTCTTGGTGCTTAGTTAGTTCGTGGTTGGAAAGATTTATGAATTTATCGAATTTTTTGGGAAGAGTGATCGTGCCATTGTATAGTGAATTAAGTTTTTTGACAATTTTAGCACGGTGTTCAACTTCAGATTTTGCAGTGATTTTGGATAGTCTGAGTATTATTTCTTCTAGTTGGTTTGAGGTAGTTATATCTTTCAGTTTGTTGTAGAGGTCATGTTTGTTCTTGTATAATGTGTCAAGATTTTCTTTCGCTATTTCAATTTGCCTTTTCACAAGGCTCCATTTATATTTCAAGGTGGTGATATATATATATAGTAGAGATCATAACGATCAGAATGATGTTAAGAAAAGGTTTAAATGTGAAATAACTTTTTATTCTAATGCGTCATAGAATATTATATCAAAGAAAAATAAATATATGAAAGTAAATTATATAATTTCAAAATATAAAGCTCAATAAACTTATTTTGATAAAGTTGTGAGAATAATCATATAACATTCGAAAAAAATAGATGATCAAAAACATCAGAACGATTAAATAAATCCATAAAATTTAATAATTATTTTGCATTATTGATGGCAACCTATTGCAGGATAAACTTCTGCCCAGTCAGCCATGTCTCTTTTGAGACATCATCGCTCAAAGCGTGTATGTATCACGTATGGCACTTAAGTGACTGACTGACTCCGCTAAGGAGTGTGTAACAACTCACCTGCCGAATCGACCAGCCCCGAAAATGGAAAAGAAAGCCTGCGAAAGAAACTGCGCGCGTCTAACTGATGCCGCGACGAGTGGGAGGGCGTCGCGGTGAGCACGGAAGCCTAGGGCGCGAGCCCGGGTGCAGCCGACCGCGGGTGCAGATCTCGGTGGTAGTAGCAAATATTCGAAAGAGACCTTATGTATACAACTACGATACATATATCTTTTTTTTAGTTTTGTTTTTATAATCATTTCACCCCAAGCAAGGTAGGTCCGCCAGTTAAAGCGAGAGAAAAATTGTCAAGCTACAGGGAATGTCAAAGAAAGGCTAAGAGAAGGATGGTAATCAAGTAGAAAGAGGATGAGCTTATGACGTTGCATTTAAATTTTGAAAGGTTGTAGCTATCAAGAAAATAAGCAGACAGAAGGGACATCCACAAATGCGATGTAATCCTCTTTCTTAAAAATATCTCGAAAAAAAAATACTTTTCTGAAATTTTATTTGAGGAATATTAGCTGATTTAAACTGTAATTAATCTGATTTTAAAAAATTACTTTAGGTTTAAAATCTCGCCGAAATGCATTTTTAACCTGACAGTACCTGTGTTTTCAGTCCGACAGTCGCTGTGATGAGGTATTGACCGCATGATGTCAGATTTAATATTGTTCTATAGAGACATTATCTGTAAACCATAATTGAAGAAAATGAAGTGAGCGCTTTTGTGGATAATTTTACTATAAGAATGAATTGCAAATGATTTTACTATAAGAATGAATTGCAAACGATTTTACTATAAGAATGTATTGCAAACGATCTAAACTTATCTATAAATGGAATTTTGTCTGTCTGTGTGTGTCTGTGTGTGAGTGTGTGTGTCCGTTACCTATAGACTCCAAAACGGCTGAACCGATTTTCTTGAAAATTTACACAGTTGTACTATAAACGTCTGCGAGTGTTCTTAGCTAGGTTTTGTGTTGAGGTACCCCCGATAAATATAGGAAATCGATAATCGAAAAAATCGAGTTATAGAAGGAGTGGTTCGATTTTAATCAAATTTGATACAGTCATAGACAAAGACATAAGAAACGATATTCAGAAGTTTAAAGGTTTCAGTTCTTACAATAGTGCAGAAAATCGATAATATATATATATATATATATATATATATATATATATATATATATATATATATAAAAGGCAAGATGTTTGTGTGTGTGTGTGCCTGTTTATCTGTCAGTATGTCCTTTATACAAATCCACAATTTTTATCCGATTCTCACCAAACTTCACACAAATATTCTTTAGGTTGAGTCTGAGCTCTAGAACCATGGATTAGTTTTAAAGCTTTCATTACACCCGAGCAACGCCGGGCTATACTGCTAGTTTTACTATAAGAATGAATTCCAAATAATTTTACTACAAGAATGAATTGCAAATGATTTTACTATAAGAACGAATTGCGAATTACTTTTTGAGTAATTAAGGTATTGTAAATAATTTTACGAAAGAATTCAGTGCAAATGATTTTATTATAAGAAGGAATTGTAAATGAATTTACTATAAAAATGCATTGATAATGATTTCCCTATTAAAATGAATTGTAAATAATTTTACTATAAGAATGCATTTGTGATGATTTTACTATAAGAATTCATTAGAAATTATTTTTTGAGTAGAAATGCATTATAAATGTTTTTTATCATAAGAATTAATATTAGAAAGTGCTATAACAGTTAGTGAACCTGAAAGGCGTATTTCTTTGAAAAATCTTTTAATGAATGGATTTATGAATTTCAGTCGACAGTAACGCTCACCATTTGGTTAATGAATATCGAATATGTTCTGTATGGAGAAGGTTAATTTCACTATTACCTCTATTAATACAATCCCATAATGGCTGTTTCATTTGTGTACACATTTCAGAATATAAATGTCACGACTATTAGCAACTGCGGAAGTGTCTTTTTTTTTGTTTTGTTAAAAGACTCAAAACAATGAAAAGACTTATCTATTTAATATTTCGTTCTTGCCCGAGAGATGAGGTCAAATTCACATTAACGGAAATATATTTATAACGGGAAAAGAGGAGGGGTACAGTCTTTGTGTATTTCATTCATTCACAGTGTTATCCAGCCATTCTTTCGTTTATTCTACATTCAATGCTGTCACCAAACATTTGACATTCGATGACTCCCGTGACGTGACAATGTCAGTAAATCCTGACAGATGTCTGGGTATTAAAATGGCCAAACTGTCTCCTACGAATACGCATGCTTCTCACAAAGGCCCGTTTAGATTTTATGCACCTAAATGCTTAAATAGTATATAGGTACTAGTTGCCTTGTGTATTCAAAAGAACATGCTGGTAATATATATTTATAAAGTACCTCCACTAATTCGCAAAAAAAAAAAACAAAGAAAAAAAAAACAAAGAAAAAAAAAAACGAAAAAAAGACAACAACAACAAAAAAAAACAAAAAAAAAAAAATACAGCATAGCATGAAAAAAAAAATACCCAAAACTTAATGAAAAAAGTTTTGTGATCAAAATGTTTATGTTATTATTAAGAGGAGAAACCAAACTAATTTTTATTATTTTATTAATTTTTTTAATTCTTTCTAACACATTTGAAATTTTCGTTAAGTTTTTTTTCATCAGCTTAATATATAATATTGATGTTTAAGTTATTTTTTACTGGTAAAAAAACATTCATTTGTAAATTCTTACAAAAATCAAATAATTGTCGAATGTTAATGAAAAATTCGGGACTTATTCACAAATAAAAAGATTTTTTCTTTTACATACCATCCGATCTGAATTGTAAAATAAAAAATGTTATAAAACTAAGACATTATTTAAATAGAAAATATTTGAATTGCTTTTATGAATAAGATATATTCTAGAGACACTATTGAGAAAAATATTTTTTGATGAATAATGAATTTTTACAAGAATTTTTTTTCATTTTTTAAAAATCTTAATTAAAATAAATTAAAAAGTTTTAAATCTGTAAAAATTCTGTATTAAATTTGATACACTCATAGACAAAGACATAAGAAACGATATTCAGACGTTTCAAGGTTGCAGTTCTTACAGTAGTGCAGAAAATTTTATATCGATACCAGGAAATCAAAATTTGACTTATTCATTCATTTTTCTTTCAGTCTACGGTTTTGCTTTAACTGGAAACAACTATTGCTTTTTAGTCTTTCGTGCCAACGTCCAAAGATTCTGAGCTCCAGGACCATGGATTAGTTTTAAAGCTTTCATTACACCCGAGCAACGCCGGGCTATGCTGCTAGTCAGAAAATAAGAGCAGTAACTATAGTAAAATCAAAGCCGAGGACTTAAAATTCGAATTCCATTTGAATTCGTTGCATTCACTTACGCACAAATACCCTTGGGAAAGGTATTAATCCGTCTATTCCCTCCAGTTATGGGTTAAATAACAGGACTGACTGGGTTCTATAGCCTTGGCTGGCAACCAGTCTACCGCAGAAAGCAATGACAGCATACTGCGGGATAATCTTCTGCCCAGTCAGTCATGTCTCTTTCGAGACATGATCGACCAAGAATATCATGTATGACTGATTGACTGAATAAAATTATTTATTTCTGTGAGCTATTACACGGGTCAGCTCTGTTTGCAACAGAAATTTACAATAAATCGTTCCAACCTCTAATTTTTTTTCTCACATACTCGATATATTTCATAGTTCGAGAATTTGAGTATCATATAAGAAAAATGTTCTCGTCAGAATCCACCTTGTATATATATGCACCATTTAGCCGTGCAGTGAATACTGTTGCCATATCTGGTCGTGTGCTCCTGCTGTTCACCTCGAGGTTCTCGTTAAAATCTAAAAGAGAATCTGCAATGTAAGCGATCGTGACTCGGCATCTCGACTTCGGTCACTTTCTTACCGACGTAGTCAGGCTTCTCTCTGTCTTTTCTTCAAATATTTTAATGGCATCTGCACCTTTTTACCGTAGAAATAGTTATATTTACCTGCCTCTTCTATTTGAGAGTTTCTTTTCTCTCGTTTTTCGTTTGTGGGACTCCCTTCCGTTTGCTTGCTTCCCTGATATCTACAATCTTTAAAAGTTTAAATGCAACGTCAATTGCCATCTTCTATCTCCTTGAATACCATCCGTTTTTAATTA